>JAVFBX010005121.1:0-18753 GCA_034783855.1 Mopalia kennerleyi | reverse complement strand
AAATCTTTTAGTTCTATTATATGTGTGTGAATCAATTACTAAGAGGCCGGTATTTTTTTTTTCAGACTGGTTGATTGGTGTTTACGCTCAAGAGGATGTTCCTGATAGTTACTAGTTGAGTATATTGCTGTCAAGCACTATACTAAAATAGTAACGACCATGCATTCTGGCACAATCGCATATCCATCAAATTCTACTTTTTGATTCCTTGAAAAGTTCATCTCTGCAACATGTCCAATTAAAGATAGTCCAGCTATACACAAAACATACAGGAATTTTCCCTGACAGTTTATTTGGTAAAAACTGAGTTTTCTGCGAAATGACGGTTGGAATTTGACATTGCAAGCGAGCACCGTACATATGACGATGACTGTTCGATCCTGTTTGAGCCTGCAAAACTTTGAGAACAAGAATCGGTTTTAAGATAGCAATATTCCAAAAAAAAAAAATCAATTCTTTTATTAGAAATTTTTTTTAGATATATTAATTTTATTTGGGGTGCTTTGTGTTTTGGCGGGGTGGGAATGGGGTGCACGTGGTAAAGTTCATGGATAGGACAAACTATCCAATAGGGTTGGCCAATGACAAAAAAGGGAGATACATTTTGCTCAAATAACATTCAGTGCCATCTATGTCATTGACTTACAATCTAATCCAACTGTATATTCAAATCTTGCTATTGTTAGTCAATAGCATAGAGGGCACTGCCTGTCATATGCATAACATAGTTATCTCCCTTTTTTGTAACTGGCCGACCACATTGTAGCCATGAGCACACAGGTAGCAATGAGCACGGTTACTTTACTAAAGCAGACAGTCTAAATTAAAGGTTAATTATTCTCAGGAATCATTGGCTAAGTTGGTAAGCGTTTGGCGACTGTGCAACACCACAGATATAGCCTACATACTAGTATATTATAATCAATATAAAAACAGTTGCACAGATGACTCTCTCGGGAATCTAGCTAGCTGTTTGATATCGAGATTACTTACAACCATATTTGATATTTTAGGAATTTTGAAACTCCATATCTGGGGTGTATATCTGTTAAATATAATAGTAGAGAAAGAATGATGAGTATGACCAACAGAGGAACCGAATCCGACAACGTTAAAACTGTGTATAGTCATAAACAGATGAGTGCGTAAAATACCGACGCAAAACCAACAAGGAAGTTGTCGTGAAGTCCGTGAATTTATTTATTCAGATAGAAGGCTACCAAGTGTAATTTTGATGGACAAGTATACTCCCGTGATCGCCATCCCGAGAGGAGAATTTATTCCCACGAGAGGCCGACAGATATTAATATTGATACGTTGTGTTTTCCAGCTATGTTTTTAACAACCAGACCTCATCATCTATCAGTGTAACCGCATGGTATATCTCGACACCCGGATACCAGTCTAACGAGAATGCCACGGTGCCCGCGGCCTCAGACCAGCTTGAGCGTAAATATACAGGTAAAGCCACTCAGGTAAATGACTGCACGTAGACATGTAACCACGCCTCACGCGCAGCACTCGCGTCGACTCCGCCGTCAAGTTTTGTATCCGCGAGTGATGGCGTGTTTCATGCGATTTCACATCTTGTGTTTGGAGAGCATGTTCTGTTAGCCAAACAAGTTTTTGGGACCTGTCACCTGACTGTATGCCTCGTACTAAGGCGGTTACTTATAAGGGAACGGAATATACATTGATGGTCAACTTGAATTGAAAGTAAAGTTCCATCGGCCTAAGTAAACATATCACCATAGACTTTATATATTTGAGAAACTAAGCTAGTTGTTGTATCTACATCTGTCCAATAAGTGTTCTATAATACAAGCAAACAGGCTGTAATATTGTTTGGAATACTTATCTGATAAGACTACAGCACACACACATATATATTGTAAATTAATAACGCATTTAATTACACATATGTTTAGGGTAGCTGTGTAGATATTTGGTCATATAGCAAGATATTCGAGTTCAGATCCCGCTGGAGGCAAGTACAATTCTCACAAATGTATATTGTATTTAATTTCTCTCGGTTACTCGCTTGGTGCTGGACAGATATTATTCCTAAACAATACAGAATTCAGATTCGATTTATTGTAAATTCCCGATTTTCAGTTAAATCATAAACTTCTTCTTGCATTGGCCAAAGATTTGGCAAATTGGTATAGTAGTTAAGCCCAAATTAATGCGACTGAAATCTGTCAGGTGTGTCTTGTTTACTTTTTTCGTCCCAAGCTTTCTATCACACTTCATCGCCGATTATAGCCTTTTGAGTTTAATGACCCGTAAACAAAGTAGCTGTTTATTTAAAAATAGGTATCAAGTACCAAAGTATTGTACATTTAAATGTACTTGTGGGGACTGCCTTGCGTGTAGACATGGTAAACGTTTATCTAATGTCACACATAACAGTATGGGAGGTATAATTTGTTTCACACCCCCCAGTAATTTAACTATATCTTCAGATAGTTAAGCTGTTTTATTCTGTAACCAATACTTTTGCTAAGGCGCACCTACGTCGGTAGTATGGCTCGAAAGCACGCTGTTCATGAAGGGAGAAATCGCGAATGAAGGCGAGATTTGCATATAAACCTAGTCATTTTCCGACACTGGTGTTATTTACTGGTTATGGTTTCAATGTGTGTCGTTGTGCCCATTTGTGCGCCTGGAGGCCTTTCAATGGAGCCTTGAAAGGTGTCGCCATTGACAAGTTCTATTCAGTAGGAGTTATTTTTGTCGCTCCGAGTTGTTCACCGGATGGGTGCTTTTTTGAGGCCTGGTTAAGACCGGCAATTCAATAGAAAGTTCAACTATGTCAATTGAATACGGGAGAAAAACGTTTTGTCCGCGAATATAAAAACGTTGAACAGAGATTGGCATTAACCTGCGCTGGATAGGCTAGCTGTAGAAATACTTAAAACACATTTCACCATAGTTTATGGCTTGGTTGAATAGGTTTACGCATTCACAAAGTTCTAAGTACAGGTACCCTAAGATATTGAATATCAAAATAAAGTATAGACCCGACATTCATATCATATAAAAACATATATCGCATCAATAATGTTTTATGCCTTTTATTATCTGTGCATACAATATAAGTCATGGTGTCAACTATGCCTCTTCCTAGAGCTTCTTTCGACCAAAATGAGAACTTTTGCTCATTTTAACTTTGCCTTATTGAGATAGAACTGTGCATCAGGCTTATATATGACTGATGACATAATTTACCATTATCACAACTACGCGAAATGTTGTTTCGGTTCTATGTTTCGCTTTTAATAACCAACCTCAATGAAGTGGTATCCTTCATTTAACAAATATACATATCTACAGAACGTGATAACAACAATTTATCCCATAAATAAGTAAATGCCAGAGTAATACAGCCGTGTGATATTTGTTTAATATCTCCGCACGTGAGATACAGCTTCTCCACTCTCTGATTGGTCGCTTTCTTTTCAGTGATACAATTCAACCAATAAAAAGCTACAACCTACACGGACTATTTTATTTTAGAACTTGCAAATGGCATCTGCACTTTTGGACACCACCATGGTTGACCTGGAGTTTGGCGATCGCATCACATATCAGTTACACTATAAATTCACCTTTTGCAACCGCCGAAGTGTTCGTGTTATAAAATCATTATCTAATTTATGGCCATTGATTCAACGCTGCTCTCGTCTTCCATCTGCCTTTCGATCCATTCAAACTTTTGTGTTGAAAGAGTGCAAGAGTATAACGTCTTTCTAAAGGTCAGTGGTCACGACACAATTCGATGTGTTTGGAAGTGTTCAAATTTCTCTGCAATGATTTGTTAATGGGTCAGAAATAATTGTTAGACACTGACTCGAGCTTCTATCATATTTCAGTTAAATAAATATTGCATTTCAGCCCGCGCTGTTTTCTGTTACGCGGGTTTTATAAATGTAATGGACGCTTTACAGTTTACACTGACCAAGATGTGTCTGTGCCAATGCGCGCTTCTTGTTTCTGTCGCAACAGCGAAGTAAAAATGTATATTGATTTCCGATTAAAATTGCTACAAAAAGGCATTTATGAGATAAATAGAATCTCAAATTAGTGACCCGGATATCAAATTGAATTCGGGTAGTAATTGTCATTTATTCCTTGCCGAGCGCGGCTTGGAATAAATGAGAATTACTACCCTCGTTTCAGAAATTTGACATTTCCGGGTCACTCATTAGAGATCCTCTATTTATTATTTTTATGTCTATGCAATACCATGGTTCATTCATCACAAGTCATATTTCACTGTCACTAGATCACTCTCTTTTAGTTTGGTTTTGGTCCTCTAGCATACTCCCATCTCCTGTGCAGGAGGTATATTTCGTTTCCTTGCTCTCGGGCAGTGCCCATTGTGATTAAAAGACCCATGCGGTGCGACGTTGGGTGGGACTTGGGCTAAATACACCTTTTTCTTTACTTGAAACTCTTTGGTGTCAAAACCTTCCGTTTCTGTGATGACGTTCCATATATAACGCGCGTCATTTCACAAAGCGACACAAATGCTACGTTATTTGTTGCCACATTCGAATAACGTCCTTCTGTTCCACATCACATTTATAATCTATAGCTTGATTCTGTTCCTAACTCGTCGGATTTGAGATGATCATTGAATATTTAATAAAATTATTGCATATAATATTGCTCTCGAGAATAGTTGAAACTTAACAAGATATCCCATTCGACACTCTGCCTCTCTTGTTATATCTCATTCGTTACTCACTCGGAAAAATAATGGAATTGTGTCGTTCTTCGTATACACATGACATGTATTCTGTTTCACATTATCAAGGCCACAATAATATCCCTAAGCTTCTTTTATCTAATTAACCTGCATTTGTTTAGAACCAAACTGGCAAATGGATTAATCGACAATTGGATTTTGTATCAGATATATTTTGACATGCTTGACATACAGGTAAGCGTTCAAATGCTGATCATACATTTTATATGTTCATATGCTTTATATGTTCGTCTTCTTGGGCTACGTTTACTTATATAGTTCCAATTCCCGTTTGGTTAACAGGTGAGTTCGGATTGATTTACCTATATTTTGACTGCATTAACAGTTTCCGATGCAACCCCGAATAGAAATGTGTAGATAAACTCACAATATTACAAAACATGTTTTAGAAATCGCAACCAAATCTTGAACTAAAAAAATCATTAAATGAATTGGAATGCACATAATGGTGTAGTAGGCATTCTCATCCGTATTCAAAGTATAGTAACCGTACTCAACGGATATACACGCTAACCTTTCAGAACCGTAATTCTCTTTATTTCCCATGATGGTTCAGTTGCTCAACAGATCATTACGGATTAACGCCGTATTAAATCGCTAATACCGGGTTAGCAATAGACCGTAAACATTTCGTGACGTCATATACTAGCAGAATAAATTCAAAAGCACATCGAGCAACAGGCCCCGGATTTAATAACATATCTGGTTGGACCTTGTTCGTGATGTTGTCCACGCTCGGGTTGAAAACAGTGTCCTCTGGCTCCTCCTAACAAGACTTCATTTCAAGCATCATCCAGTTGCAAACTCCACAAGGTTTATATTGTCAAGTGGACTGTTGGCATTGGTCCATTTTGTAGGCGTCCAAAAACCATACAGACAGCGAGCTTCTGTTGTCTGTTGCGGTGATGAACGGAATACTTCATGAAAAATGCCTACCGTTCTTAGAATGTGTGCTTATGGGAATCTACGGATCAAGCTGTCAAGCATTTACATGTAGTGTTTACGGAGATTTAGTCAAGTCAGGCTATGTTTGCTTGCTAAATAGCCGAGCTAGAAAGGTGGCCGATTCGATAGAATATTGTTTTTAAATTTAATAGCTGCAATTTTATAATAACTACAAGGCGACTTTTACATATGCTCCTATTATTTCGTCTAGGTTAATGGAGATGAATGTAACCTGGGAATAGTATCTATTCCAGTGAAATAGCCTATAGACAACAAAGCGATGGTGGTATAGGTTACCAACAAGTGTTTGAAAGCTTTAGGTAAAGCCTTGTATTATAGAGAATGTCGGACAACGTTTCTTAATTTTTATAAATCATATAATTTTGATCCATTCTGTCGAATTAATCAGTTTATTCTTCGTGACAATCTATTGTATCTTCTCCAAAACACAGATAATATCAAAGAAACTTAAAATAAAGCATACTCCGACATGTAAGAGCGTGCCTTCCGACTTAAAACTCATTCCTCAAGAAAAAATAACCTTTATAAATCGCGTGCCTATTATCTTATATTAACGGTGTGTTTAGCAAAACAATTGATGCTTATTTTTTTCTTTTCAAGTGTTATATAGCTTACCGTCAAAAATCTGTTTTACAAGAATGGGTCCTTGCCTTAAGCTTTGCAAGGTTTCAAACTGTGCAGTCGATAAATGTTCTTGGCTTGTCCTGTTTTTATTTGTTAAAGTTAAGATATTTTTGGTTATAAATCATTCTTAATACAATCAACTTTCTAGATCATTTAGTGGTTGCACCGACAGTAAAAAGTGCAGATAACATAGGCCTGGCTGATCTAAATGAAATCCCCGAAAATAGTAACTACCTCAGGCTTACTGTATTTTAATTGCAATATGTTACGCTCTAGAACAGTAAACGACATTTTTTTTCATTTAAATATTACTGCTGTGCGCCTATCATACAAATATTAATGAAACGTAAATGCAATTTGAATGGTCTATCGCCTAAGATATCGTTTGATCTATTTGTATCATGCATACTCTGGGGAGTATTAATAGTTCCGCGATAATGAAGATGTATACTTAAAAAGTATACACTTGGATCTCTTTATTGCAAATTCAATTCTTTATTTAGAAAGTAAGACCAAGAAGGTCATATGTAGCGCTTAACTTATGTATGACAAATAGCAAAATGTTGAAATTACAAGGCCACACTTTTGGCTTTTTTTCACGCGAAGGTACACTAAACAGTATACTTTTGGCCAGCGTTCTCACGACTACTACAATTGTTTTAACTTTTCTGACTCAGACGTAATTCTCAATTAGCATATTTCGCACATTTGGCTAGAAAACAATGTGTCAATGGGTTAAAGTTTATATTAAAAGGAAAACAACGCCTTAATCGTCGTACTATATCAACATGTTTGCAACTGGAATTTATAGATAATGGCTTGTTTTTGCTCAATATTGGATTAACAATATTCCGCAAAAAATACAGTTTTTTCTTTGCCAAAGTCACACAATATACATGTATGTGTAAATTTCTTCGTGACCAGATGGCATGAATTTCTTCAGGTTAAACAAATGACAATCTTTGCGACATGGTTGCCGACTTCGTACTTTATTTATGTTAGATATTGTTTAATATGTAAATTCATCCTACATGAGTGTGTTGTATCGGGAATTCGAGCACTCTCTCACGTTTATACGTTTTCGTCTAAAAAGCTAGTAAAACGTATGTGTCGAACGTCTGTTATTCACGGCTAAAACAACATTGACGTTTAACTTATGTTCAAATATAATCCGATAACCCATGATGCCAAAAACACTAAATTGTCTGATTATTGAAGTGACCAATCCTTTTGAAAGTCATTAACTTGTTCGACTTTTACAAAGATCCACATACATGCTTATGCCTTAAAGTTAACAGATATTTGTAACGGGTCCCTCATTCAACCAACTTGAGCATGTGTACAGTATTAAATATGAGTCAGCGAGTCAGCCATGATATGGTATGACCATCAGAGTGACATTTTTAAATAACGAGTAATTACACATACGGTTTGTTGATTAATCAGTTCATCTCCCTTGCAAGCTGTTTTTAAAATGTCCTTTCAGTGTTACGGAATATTTAGCTATTTAGATATCATCTTTAACTCGCTTTTGTTTCTTTTATCATTTAAGCTCGTTAGTGTAGCCTATAATCTCTTTCTTTGTTATGGGCGCGCTCTTGTTAAGGGTAGCCTGTTTGAAGAGAAACAATAGTGTATTTTACTTAGCACTGGAGGAAAATAATTAACTTTCCAGTATAATGGAAACGCTTCACATCGTGGTTGGGCTAGTGTCAATTATTGTTGGAATAAACCGCCGTCATATTAATGAAATACACTTTTTAAAGCACGGCGTGAAGCGCCAATCAAGCAATAAATCGTTGTGGGCTCATACTATATGTAGTAAAAACAGAAATAAAAGGGCCCACACTCGAGATTCGGTAGTAATGGAGTCGTCTCACTGATCCTCCCTCGATGTACAAATCATAGGTTCGAATACCCTTGCTGACGTTAACATTGTGAGAGACACACACGAGGAAACATTAAGGTAGCCCTGGGGGTGATTTTATAAAGTATTCGTCTGTTTTCTCACCGTACATAAGAAAGAAAGATAAAGAACTTGAGTATCCGTCTTCCTATAAATAAAATCCCCTTCTCCGAAAGTACGAAGATAAACCCCGATTAAACAAATATGGTATACGATGAACTATGTCCGTTGGTATCTCCCCGGGACACATAATACGTTTTATTCGTTGCATTGGGCTTTTACACCGGTTACTTCACTCGCATGACTCATACTTGTCCAAAATGGTGCAGCAAACTAACATGTTGTACCACTAGCAGCAAACACTAAACGGGATCGCAAAACGCAAAAACAATGTAGCGTCAACAAATCGACCTATTATTGATTCTTAGCTCAGGGAGACAGAAGAAAAATGTCGTGTAGTTTTGCTTGAACGCCTAGCTCTTGTCAATTTGACATGTCTATGGCCATGCCACATAAATCACAAAGTTAAACTAAACTATTTCTAACAAGCACAACAGATATTCAACCACTTAATCGGTAATTTAATTTCTTCTTTAAAATCGTATCTTATCCAAGTTTACCCCTGGCGATGAAATTATCAATTATAGATTAAGTAAATCTTTTTCTTTCCTTTGTGCTATTGCAAGAACATGCCTCTGAAATTTCTCTATCCTTCAGTCAGATTTCATTAAATTCTACCCATGGTGCCTTATTTCAATAAAATAAGGTTGACGATTAAAAATATACGTTTTTTGTCTTTTTATTCTAGTGTAGATGCCTGTCCGATTTAATAACGATGCGTCTTAATCTACCCAAGATTTATTCGGCTAATGGATACTCAGCGGGACATCCCGTTGAAGGGATGGACGCGCGCTATGATAAACAGACAAATCGTATAAGCTTATACGTAACGTGTAATTTATTTTGCTCACCCAAGTCATATCTTATTAAAGTCTACTTCTGGACTCGACGGCATAAAGACACAAATATTTGACAGGACTGTGGTGACAGGGATTCGCCCTGACGTACTCCTACACTATCTGGGAGGTCAATGACGCTTGGGCTGATAGAGTATAAAGCATTCAAATGCTAAGGAGTCTAGGTTATTTAATTGTATCATGATTTACCGAGAGGGGATATAAAGCATCAACCTGTGCCGTGTTATTTGGTGAACTGTCTTAAAATAGAAGAGTTGTTTGGCGACCGCATGTAGAAATCGCGGGATAGTTTCTTCTTACCTCTTACCAAAATACAAAGGAATTCATACAAGTGACGCTAGATCCCAATCAAACAAACAAATATCCAATTTCAAAGGTATCTACAAAAATTTTACAATTATTCACAAACTGTCCATCAAAACTAACCCACAAATAAGATATTACTTATTGCAACGATGCACAATCCCTTTAAAAGAATTTGAGTGTGAATATGCACATATGCATAAAATGAAGTGATGTTTATCTTATATAGGAGTAATGTTTATTTAGCATGGTGCACATCCGTCATCTAAATGGAACCACGATTAAACTAAATACAATGCATAGATAGGTTAAAGACATATCAATGTGGCATAAAAAGGGAAACATAAAATTTAAATAATCTGTTTTGCATGTTTGGTAGCTTGAAACTATGGATGTCTCGGGAAATTGGAAAAAAGGAGGTAATATAATCTATGGAAGTCGTTTCTCTGTCGTCACTTCTTTCAGGAAAGTGGCGCTTTAAAATGACGTCGTACACATTTATTTATTGTGACGTTACTAAAAACGCCACGAATCTGGAACAGCCTGACGTCAGCTAACTAACTGCAACACGTCCCTTTTTCTAAGTTGAGTTAAAGGATGCAAGGAGATCTAAAGGGAATAAGGAAAATCTGTTTGAGCTGAGTGATACCATATGACCAATTAATTCAGGTTTGGCTCTTTTTTTTAAACCCATTTTTATGTTCTGTGATATTTTTTTTCTTCATCCGATCTCAAAGTAACGTTCTTGTATTTTAAATTTAATATAATTTTTTGTTTACAAATTCCATTTTTACATTTGAAAGTGTTTAACGTACATGTACAATATACTACTGCAAACGCACAATCGATTATAACCTATTATAACTCAATCTTGTGTTCTTCTAGAATTGCTTTCTTGTTAAGTTCACATATTACCGAAAATTCTCATTAAACTCTAGTTTTCGGCCTGCAGGCAAATATTCAACTAATTGCTAAATTGGAAAGGCACATTTAATAGGCGACCTTGCGTATCTTTCTTGCTCAGCTATTATGCATTGTTGCGAATTGTTCATCCATGAAATACACAAACATGCAAACATAACATCTTCTAATTAATACAGTTTTCGCTACATCAATTTTACTTTTTCATTCTTGAGATAGCTTTTTTATATGTCTCTCTCTCTCTCTCTCTATTTATACTTTTTTGTGCAAACTGGTTTAGCGAAAGAAAACGGGCTACAGATTTCACCCTGACACCTTATTAAAGAACAATTAGCCTTCTTGTCTTTTTACTGTTGTGTTATATTCATCATCAGCATCAGAACGTATCAACTCAACGTGTAGGCTTGTTATTCAACTTTTTATCCTTAAGTTTTCTGTTCCAATACCTCTTCAGAGATATCAATGCATTTAGGCTTGTCATTGCAAACAGAATGAAGACAGATTGCAACAAAAAAATAGTTGTTGCTTCTATTCATTCTATTGACAGACAACTGTGGGAAAATAACTTGTCTTAACCGTATACCATTGAACTTAGCCGTCCATTGAGGAACATAACTATTATAACTGTGGAGTAACAATGTGGTGTTAGTGTCCCACACTGTATTTCACTGGAAGTATGGTTGTGCACTATACGTAAAGAAATAGCCACAACGGTACAACCGTAAAATTTTATGTAGTATTTTGTCCAGTTCTTAGCAAAGCTCGGCAAGGAACATACTGTTGTTGAACAGGGGAATGTTAAAAACGAAGAAACCGTTTTAAGTATCTTCTTTAGTTATGCTGTTGTTCGGATATAATGCCTTTTTTAGAATTTTTGATGACACGACAAATCTTTACGGAAATCTGCCAATGCTTGCAAAGTTGCACTGATAAAAGTCAAATATCAAGATTGTTAAAATATAAATCGATTGCTTACAAGGATTTATTTCAGAATGTGGGACTACTGATCGGAAATGATGCAGCTGAACATAACAAAAAAAATATGTATATATGAAATATATTTATGTAAAAAAGACCAAAGAGAAACGGTCTGAACTTGTATTCATCGTGTGTCTGTTTGTTGGTTTGTTGGTCGGGGTTTAAGGCCTCAGTATAGGTTATTTCACTCAGATATAAGCGTTCTATCAATACACAGAAATCCCAAACAGATCGGCCTCAAGTTTACCCTTAACCCTGAAAGCACCAGGGCAACAAGAAGCTTCCTCCCAGCCCTTGTGTGCAGAGTGCAAATGTGGCTCGGATAATCATAGTGAACAGAGAGTTAGTTGCATTGGGATGAAGCTTGATTCGGGAACATCTACACATAAATAAAGTTAATTGCATTGTGATGAAGCCTGATTCGGGTACATCTACACGAAAATAAAGATAATTGCATAGGGATACGGTCTGATTCGGTTACATCTACACATAAAACAGTTAACGGCATGGGGATGAAGTCTGGGACATTTGCATATAAAGGAAGTTAAATGCATTGGTATGAAACCTGATTCGGGTACAGCTACACATAAAGAAAGTTAATTGCATAGGGAGGAAGCCTGATTCGAGAACATCTACACATAAATGACGTTAATTGCATAGGTGTGAAGTCTGATTCGGGTATATCGACACAAAACGGAAGTTAAATGCATAGGGATGAAGTCTGATTCGGGTACATGTGCATATAAAGGAAGTTAATTGCATAGGGATGAAGCCTGATTCGGTACATCTACAAATAAGAAAGTATCTTGCATAGGGATGAAACCAGATTCGGGTACATCTGCTCATTAAGAAAGTTAATTGTATAGGCCTGATTCGGATACACCTACACATACAATATTAATAGTATCTATAACATACATGGGCCTAGTTAAACTAATTAAACAAAACAATCAATACACTCTATCTTAACGCGGGTCCTCTGGTGATGATTTGACCGATAATCTGCTCAATTTAAACAGAGTAAAATAATGCTCATCTTTATCGTTGTACTATTGTGGCTTTTAATAGTTAATGTGCACCGCTGCTAAATAAGCGAGTTATCTTCCACGCGGCGTCAAACACCGACCAATAAAACACCAAAGTTGAACTTCTGACATTATTTCATTTCAGACATGTCATTTGTTTTTAAAGTTTATAAATGGTCTTCTGCTAATGTAACGTGACGAATGAGATGGTCGTTGCGTGTGAAAATGCGTTTTAAATCAGGAAAACGGCATGCTATAGCTTCTAAGAAGAAAATATCCTTCATCACGTTACGGGATGGAGTTTCATTGTTATGTGTCCTTTATCTGACACTAATAAACCTTTAAACATACACAAAAAGCTTTTCAAGCACAAAGGAACTATAACTATCCAGTTATAATAATATAACACAAAAGAAGAGCCCGAACAAATTCTTTCATCAAACGAAATTTAAATTCCCAGGCGATCGTTCGTGAAACTTTCTTTCCGGTGTCTCTGGGTGTTTGCTTTATACTATGCCGTCATAATTGCACCTATACGAAGCACTGAGTTGTAAATATACATTATAGTATTGATTGTTTAAGTCAAATACAGGGTAAAGAAATCAGGAAAACTTTTAAAACTTTAATCAAACTATTCCTCCATGCGTTTTAAAGTCGCATTATTCATCTTAAGACTGTCCGCTTCCGAAAAGAAATAAAATACAAACGTATTTAGTTAACACTTTATACTATCTTGTTTCTTTATTCGACAGATGTTAGATTAAAACGAATAAATCTCAATAACAGACGAATGACCATGCAGCATAATTTTGGAAGGAAATCTGGGTTATAAAACAACTACCCAAAAAACTCAAGACTTTCACATACGATCCTCGGGGATCGAACCCACTACCGAAGATATCTGCAATGCATAACACAAGGTTTACTACGCTAAATATCGGTGTATGAGTACACTGGTTAATAGTCTAGCCATAAACATTGCAAACTGTTTGTAATGCGCATGGAGGGGAGACATAGTATGTTATCTCAAAATGAACAGATGCGTTCTACGTTAAAGTCAACAAAAGCCTGTGAGATGATCAACATTTCAACATATCATAAAATGCAATTGAAATCAAATTACACTTCCATGTATAACATACTATCTTAAAAATAAAATATAGGCAACGTTTTTTTCCCCGCCATTTGGAAGAGTTATCACAATTCAAAATTAATATGGCTACTTATGCCGACATGAATTTTACTCCCTAAAAATGTAAAACACATATTTGTGGTAATAATTTGCCGTTGGGTGTAAGCTGAAATTATTATTACATTTTTCTTAACATTAGTGTGTATATAAGCTAAGCCTGCTGCCATAAATCGACCGCCGGCGTTGTTGATTTGAAATAAAGAAGAATGAATTACATTCGCATTTCGTCCAGTCGTTTTTAGCTGGGCGTGTGCTGATATCTACTAATAGCTCTCTCATTGCCCAGAAGGCCCCGCGGGGGCAATTCGTTGATGATGTCCAGGGGCTCAAGATCTTTATCTTTCAGCTACAGATATAAAATCTTGCAATCTGTAAAAATTTCGAGGTAGAGCAGAAAAATGAATGTGGAGAAGCCGTGAAAACTCGTATTTCTAGTCTGAACGCATTCAAGCGAGAAAGGAGAAAAGCGGTTTACAATGGGACCTTTATATACCAGCGACTCTTTATCGACGACAGTATTCGCGCGTACCTTGTCCACAACTCTGCTGTGTAGTTCAATGATTTTAAATGTATGTAGGTCACAATCGTCATTTACCGTGTGCTGGCTCACCCGAAGCTGTCGTTTTGCTTAAACTCGGATATGTTGAAGTTGAATACATGGACATTTCCCTTTCAGTCGTTTTATGCTTGAGCAGTGGTTCGGGAACATCGCTGAGTTCAATAGTACTGTACCTTAACTCCAAATCAACCAGGTGAGCATTATTTTTGTCCAACACGCAATACCATATGTGTGCGTATATTTACCGCAGGTTAATGACACGTAAAACATTAAGTGATGATCTTGAAAATTGTAAAAACGAAAATAATAGCCAATACGTATCCATTTAGGCACGATTTTGCCTCAATAGATCAGGTGTGTTACGTCTTGTACTTAACTTAATTATGACTATATATGTTTGCCTGATGTGTCCAGACTGCTTAGATCTGAAATCATGTATTGCATGACGCTAAAATACATTCAGTGTCCTTAAATATGGAATTATAGCTTGGTACCAGCCATGTACCGATATATAGTGTGATTTAACGATAGATGTCCTGACACAAAATCGACTGCTCCATACACATAGAAACCGTGCAGCCGCCGCAAAGTAATCGTATCGTGTTAAAAGCATCACGCCAATACCTTTCAAAGTTGACGTGTCAAGAATTAATTTGTCAAAAAATATTACATTCGCAGAGAGTCCCAATAACCGCGTGTGTCCCGCATTACATTAACCCTCCCATGTAGCACACTTTTTTTGCAACAATAGAGATGGCAGCTGCACCGAACGCATTGTTCAATTAGAGCCAGACGTAGCCTCGATATGGCCTGTTCTTGCTCGACAATATATAATAATTTTGAATTTGAAACTACATATACACATCTGAAACACGACTTAATTTGTTCACTTTTATCAAAAAGACGTTTCATCAGCTGTAACAATTTGTGCTGTCCAAAACTGCACGCACTATGACAATAAATCACTTAACCGTTGGAATACCACAGAGACATATTACTTATGGGAAGCCCAACTACCTCCTTGGTAGCTACCCAACTACTACCATTACTACTTCAACTACAATTTTGTCATTCTTATGATAAAGTATATAATTTTAAACACGAACTCCCAAAGAAAATTAAAACACCAGTTATGTGAACCGTGGGACATAATTCTTATGAAAACATAGGGTTGCAATATACAGGTACCAATAGTTATTTATACTCCTATCTGTGCTTACTGTTTAACATAAACTGGAATATTCATACTGTCAGAATTTGCAATAGTCTTACTGAACAGTACGTTTTTAATTCACCTCTAATCTTAACATTAACAGTAGTAAGCATTTCGAATGAAGGATCGTCAATTATTGAGAACAATCCATCGAGCTCCAAGCCTTATTATTCATTTGACAATTACTTTAATAAATCTAATATAACAAACACTAACGCATTCATTGTGGGAATTTGGCGAAAGTTTGTTGTACAAGTTATCGCTGTCATTTGACGAGCCTTGGTGACATCCTCACCGCGACATTTCATTAGTTCTACCAATAAAGACTTGGTATGCAGGGGAAAGGTTTAAGTTGATCTATCACGGTTCAAGTCCTTGTGTTAAAGTCGCGGATTATGGTCTCAAGGTCATTATCATTTAAATGTTATTTGCATGTCAAAATATTGACTAAAATATTGAACTGATATTAGTTTAGGACAGCATTTGTGCTGAATACGATACACATTTGACTCTGAGTTATATGTTTCCTATGTTAAGTGGCTGGCTGACAATGAGCGCAAATATGTCAGAACACGCCATATGCGACCTACGAAGTATGACATGCCGAGTAAAAACACTTTCCCTCTTGTTTCCACATGAAAGAATACGTTATAAACGCACATAGACCTATCATGTGAGCTGCTTTGCTTCGAGCAGTGCGTGTCGGCCTGGTATCGAGCATTGAAACCAAACGAATGTGCCTGAGGGTGAGAAAGAAGTGTAGCGTGTCGAAGTACTGTACATAGACGGATGCGTCAGATTGGAAACACCATGTCAGTCCACGGGAGCGTTAGAGAGGCGACACACACGAAGAGAGTTTATGTTCCCCACAGATCAGTTTTGTATAAGGTGACTTTAGTAGCGGGACGTAGTTGTTTAAGCTCTACTCTCACGTTGTAACTTCTTGAAACTTCTCGATGGCGTAGGAAACTCTCAACTCCGATAGACAAATATTTCTCATCGAGTCTCACTGCATTTGTTTCCCTATATGTTTTAGGTGTGCAAGCCTCACACTCCGGAGAGCCCTGGTTTTGTCTTTGGTTATCTAGCTGTATGATTGTATTCGATATATCATAAAGCTAGGTTACCAAAGGCAAAAATGGCGGTTCAATTCAACTCTAAAACAAGTTCTACAAAACAACTCTCAGCGACATAAACAAGAGCAAATATCTCCAGCACACCAGCATATGTTCGGAGGATCAGCGAGACGTCCGCTGGGATGACATTTGGAGGGGAATTATCACTTCTGATAATTGCCATCGACCAATTACTGGAACGGATGACGACCATATCGACAACAGACTCAGATAAGAGCAACTAATTCTAAAAGCTGTTTTGCTATTTATGGTAACAGCTAAGGTAAGGTTATATTTGACATAAATCTTTTATGTTGATCCTTTTTTTCTAATAAAATGAAAAATCACGAAATTACGTATGTTAAATACTTATTTTATATGCGTAACGCTAATCGGCAATTAGTTTCGTTTGATTTGAAGCAATTCGGAGAAAAATGGTAAATATATACATACAATAATTTTCATGGCGAAAGAAATGTGGATGCTTGTATCGCACTTGGAAACTAATATAAGACCATAGCAAAAAAAGCCTTTGACTCTATTGTGGGTCTCCCAGTTTGTCCTCGTGAAAAGATTTCTCCTCATAGTTGTTTAAGTTTGGTTTCAATGTAAATAATTAAGCGTGTGACAACACACAGGCTTAACGATAAGATTAGAGAGTTTTGAAATCTTTGTTATCTAGTGGCAGTTTATTTTCATAATGAATCATTAGAGAACAGATATTTCACTGCGATTTCAGAAGAGTATTTTTGACTCATTTTCGCCCATTACATGTAAAAACGGTGAAAGCCTTCCATATAAGAAGTTTATTGGTATAAACACACTGATCGAGTGGATACCAATCCTTAAACCCGTACAGATGCTAATACTGCCCATTCCAATGCATATTCACAGGGAGATAGTAATACTGCGTTGGAATATTTTTTCTCAGTGATGTATCAATAGGGAAACCTCATACCAATTGAGTTGTAAATATGATTTTTGTTATTCCTCGATATTTTCACCCTAACCCAAAGTGCGCGTATAGAAATCCTTGTTTCCTGTGAGACATCAGTAGTTAAACTGATTATCTCATTCCTTTTGGGGGTGGGAATAGGGTGTCTTAGAATCCTTAGTCTCTGCTTTTAAATCCAAAAACGGCGAGACTTTGCTGTTTTATGACACCTTGGCAAATAACAACGTTCAAATACAGTATAAAAGTACATTTGGTTATTCCTGTATGTACATTTTGCGACTTTTGTACTGCAATTGTCATAAAAGAACATGCACATGGTTGTAAATTGTGCGGCTATTGTACAGCGGTGTTCACTATAAGGAACACATGACATGTATGCTAATTTTGCGAGCAAAACATATACATATGCATATGGTAGCTTTGACAAGTGTTTCTGTTAATCAATATTTTAATTTTGAGTCATGTTTGGAACTTACGATAAGTTTGAGATGTGCAACAGCTATTTGTATTATGCGTTGCAATATATCAAACTGTCAATTTCTCGCTATATTTGCTGAAACAATACTCAACTAGCTTTCAGTTTTTGGTGCAATTGTCTATTACAGTAGTTGTATCGATTGTCAACAGCTTCAATAGTTTACTTGCTTTCCAGAACTATATATGTATGTCATGTTTTGCAATTATTGTTATCAGTACTTTGTAATGGACCATTTAAATACAACGGATACCAAAAACAAAGTCGGAGAATACAATTAATACAATACAAATAATGAAATTATCTCTCAGGGATTTCAGAAATGTTATACTAATACAATAACTGATAGTAGATTGCAAAATGTACTTGGTGGCTTCAAAATACATGCAATGTATTATGTGCTGAAGTTTAACCCAAGTGGTTGGAGGAGCTTTTTGTCGCTCTGGTGCTCCCAGACCTAAAGGGGTAACACGAATGATTGCCCTTTATGGTTGTTCTATCTTGCTATTGACATCTACATCGATAGTGCATGGACTCTGTCAACAAATGGGCTGGGACGCCATCCTATTATAGCAAAATAACCTGAAGTACGGTGTGAAACACCAATTGAATGAAAAGACTTATTTCAAACAAACCGACAAACCTATATAAGACAGCTTTGCAATGATGTAGCGAGTGTCAGGATTAACCTTGTTTTGTGACAAAGCTATGTGATATCGCAATGTCATCGCAATAGTCAGCCCTACCTCATAGAAATGTCCCCCCCACCC
>JAVFBX010005010.1:0-18765 GCA_034783855.1 Mopalia kennerleyi | reverse complement strand
CAGTTCAACAGCTTATACGTAAATCGCAAAAACTATTGTTCAAGTGTAGCATGTTCGAACGCCAAAGGCACAGAATCAACTCTTGTCGCAGATTGTCAAGAATATAAACGGCGTTTGAGAACCTGGTAGTAAAGAAGAAACACTCTGGAAATAACAGCGTCTGAAGACAATCGGTATAAAGACGATACAGTGTGGCTGTATGTCCCACAAAATAGGAAATCCTCGCCATTGAATATTGGAAGAGTGTTGGAAATGTTATGGAATACAGAACGCCTTCTTACAGCAAGACACAAACAATTTTAAAACGCGATCCAGGTATTTCGACGAGGGTGGTAAGAAATCGTTATAAAGGGTCTAATTAATAGTTTCAGTCTTATGCGGCTATACTAGTATATGTCAATAAATTTAACATCCGCAAATGTAACAAATACGGGGGTTTCTTAATAATAAGAAAGAAAAAGAAAATACTTACTTATGTGACAACATTTTTTATATTGGTCCAGCCATTTTTACTCGATTATCAAGTATCAGTACAATTGTATTGTTACTTTTTAAAAAATCACACTGACTGTATCAGTTCAGTAGGTACACATTTTGATTAACATAACTATCAGAGCGGAACATAAAGCGTGATACGATTTGTCTTGAGTAAACTTATTCATAAACATCTCTTTCTTATTCGGTTGAATTTAGTATTGATTATATTTTACAATTTTTGTAATATTACCATTTTGATTTAACTTACAGTTAAAAATTTTAACCTATCAGGTAACTTCTATATATAAATTTTCCCCGCTATCAAAGATTATTTTGCCGCCAAGTCACCATTCGCATTCAACATGATTATGTATTCACAAATTCATATTAAACTTGTAATACAGGTTTATTTATCATAAGTGAATATTTATATCCTGTACGGCTGTTTTCATAGATCATTAAGAAAACTAGGTAAATTGAGTATTAGCACAAATATATAGATGTTTGACGACGGTACATTTGCATTAAAAATAAGCACATCTTTCCCTGAAGTTTAATCGTATTCAAGGGTATTTCACCTATATTACAGCGACTTGTCCACATTGTATATGCGAATACGTTGAACATATTGGAGGGAATTTCTTCAAAATCCGCTTCATCAGACCCCTCTGATGCACATTGGACCCACTTGGGTACACGAACTTGGGGCGGTCGATCGAAGGAGGATCAGTAATGCAAGATGCTAGCCACTAAGTAATGTACGTCGGTCCAAAATATGTTAGTAGATGTCAAATACAAAAAAAGTATGCATTGTCATTATTGAATGTGAAATATAACCCAGATGTCTCTACTATAGAAAAACCTTTCTTAAAACACATTCATTTGAAATACAGTATGCGAGAAGCCGCTGGAAATAAGAATATATTCTTTTCAGAATAGCCAACCAAGTATGTACAAAGCACTAACTATCTGTATTGTCTACTGACAGAGAAGACAACTGCCCGAAGCCAGCGATTATATTCCATCAGATTCCCTTGTATATGGGTTATTTTATGAGGGCAACAGGTGTCTATCAGGGAGAATTCCTCCTCAGGCTGGATAACAACAAATTGACAGACTTGCCCTGGTCAAAGAAAAGCACGCACAGTCGTTACAGCTTCAGGTGAACTGGCAAGTAAACCAATGGGTCATTTGTCTTTCCAGCAGATACTGTAATTGTTTTATTCATAAAACTAGTATTTCGATTAAACGTGCTTCGATTGCTGACGTAAGTCTCCCGTATAAGCTAACTAGGATTGTGGTTAGTTTGAACTACAAATAAACTAGTGTCCAAAAGAAATGATACCACCTGTTTGCAACGATATAAAAAAACTAAATAATGCAGAAGTTTAGGATTGGTGTTATGCTTTTGAGAAATCCTTTCACAACATCTGTACAAAAATTTCATTTCAATAAAATCTGTACAACCAATATGACAAGCCTTTAAAGATGGGTGGGGTCCAACAATGAACATTTCGTTTAATAGAGGTTTGCATTAGATCATCCTTTTCCACAGCAAAATGTTCATGAAGTGTCGTATTAAGTCAATCAGAAAAAATTGCAATCTAATCCTACTGGACCAGGGCAGCAGTTCACTTACATACGACAAGTGAGATTTACAAACATGCAATAAACTTGTGCATAGTCTTTCTAGAAAATGAAACATTGTGGAAGAGTAGATTTACGTGGAAAAAAAATTGGAGAATAAACAAAAGAATTGTTTAACGTGAGGCAAACGTTGATAAACAGTTTAGAGGAATAATACTATAGAAATTGATACGATTCCGGAAAGCGAAACATGAATATCTGTTGTATAGATTTCATAATAAAAATTGTAAATTGCAAAAGCTAAGCAAACATGTATACGGTACGAATGGACATGAAGTTAGAACAAGTAATGACACCATTCAGGCGATTGACAGTGAAATACAAGGTAATGAGATTAATGTAACAATCATGTTAATACCGATAACCAATTTGAAAGCGGTTGAGTGTCGCTAAATGAACAAACAGACATATAAATCAACAGGTTTCTCTGGCATCGAGATTCTATTTCAGAAACCTTTTAGCCAGTGATAGACGAGAACATATAATCACCTTACCGGGGTTATAGCACATGATAGTGTCTCACGAATGTGTCAAATAGTCTCTGGGAGTTCTATATAAGTTAGTTACTTTATATGTGCCTAATATTTTCATTGTCCCTTACCTTCAATTGTTTCTCTTAAAGTATTTCTGCCATTGAATACTATATATGTATATGACTGCTATTGTTGCTGTTATGTTACATTAAATATTGTAAATAAATAAAATTGCTGATCGTTTTCTATCTGTACTATTCTGCCGTAACATTTAGAAAAGAGGGTGATGATATTTGTAACCATTTCGACAAAAACGTTTCTTTGATATAAGAAGAAAGGGGGAAATACTTGGAACAGTTCCTGTGAGGGCTGCACACAGAACCATAAAGGGTTCCATCACATTCATGACTTAAGAACCATAAAGGGTTCCGTTAGAACCATATTTTTCTAAGAGTGTAGGTTTTGGAAGCAATTCCAAAAGGTTCAATCGAAAAAGTATTTGTCTCTACCAAGTTGGAGCTAGTTGGAATGACACAATAATCGGAACTTCTCTCAAACACGGCTCGCATTAGCATTCCCCTGTAACTAAAAAAACGAAACGCGATGCTACCGTGCATAAATAGAGGGGCTAAATGTGATCAGCATACACCTAATTGAGACCCCCAAACGTGACTCACATTTCATTATCACGGGCTCACAGCTATAACGTGAAGTTCGGAAGATTATTAGATCAGAACATGGTTGTTCTCGGAAGTCAAGATTTAAACTGTGCCTCTGTTGGTAGGCTTACATGAGACGTTAAGTCTGTGAATCGAAGAAGCAAAGCAGTGGGAAAGAAAACGCTACATCAAAGACTTATCAACATATTCCGACGGAACAGACCAAATGCTGTTTGTCCTACATGTAGTCGAAAATCCAGATTAATGCCCAGATAATTATCGAGACAAAACTGACTCCAGCAAATACATGGTTAACCATGACTTTGGGTTTACTATCACTGTGGAAAATAATCACTTTAATGTAGATATCTTTGTTTTTCTAAGTGTTTAATTTGATATTTTGTGTTATAATAGCTTCCGATGGGTAATTTATGTCCATTGTGCCATAAGTTTGAGAAAAAACACAAGAAGCATATGCCATTTCCATATCTGATTTCGCATAGGACGGAGTATGTTACCCAGACACAATTATGATTTCACCAAAATCAAAACAGTTCATCGGCATTCATCTGAAATGAGGTCGATGGCCATTGGCCAATTTCAGACATTCAGTGTCACTTTCAGATGTGTACTTTACCGAAACAAAAGCCCTGCGGTTGTATAGGAATCCCTGACAACTAGATAAACAGGTTAGACGTAAATCGCAAAAAGAGTATTCAAGTGTAGCATCCTCGAACGTCAAAGACACAGAAACAAGTCTTGTCGTGGATTTTCAAGGATATAGACGGTGTTTGAGAACCCGGTAGTAAAAAATAGGCACGTCTTGGAAACAACAGCGTTTGAAGACAATCGCTAGAAGATACCCCGTGGCTGTTTGTCCTTAAAAAAATAATTTGTCACCATGGAGCAATGGGAGATTATTTAAAATGTAATGGGATAAAGAACACCTTCTTATAACAAGACAGAAAAAAGGATAAAAAAAGCTATTCGGGTTTTATCGACGTGCGTTGTGAGAAATAGTTATAATGAGGTTTATAAATACAGCACATAGACCATGTGATACCTACCGATTAACATAACTATCAAAACATAGCTTTAAGTGTGAATCGATTTGTCTCGAGTGCATGTTCATGAAATATCACGGTCTTATTCGGTTACATTTACTTTTGATAAACGTTATCAAAATTTAATATACTTTTTATAACACCATGTTTTATTAAACTAAGGCCTAACAGTTATGACCTGTCATTTTACCTGTATTCTCCCCTTGGTCAAATATTTTTTTACCGCCAAGTTACAAACCGCATTCAACCTGATTTTGTATTCAAGAGTTCTATTAAACTTATAATATCGGTTTATTTATCATAAGTAGATATTTATTTCTTGTTCTGTCGATTTGAAAGATTATTTAGAAGATAATTATAATCAACTAATTATTCGCAAAGAGATATAGATGTCTGTGTTAGTTTGTTTCATTTGGGTTTAACGTTGTACCCAAGGTTATTTCACTTATATGACGACGGATTGTCCACTTCACACTGTTCCTTGCCACATTACGGTAGAAAACCGGGAGGTACCCTAATAGAAACAACACTTGGATTGCCTGAGCCACCTCGTGTGACTCACTCATATACCTCATGGTCGACAGAATGACTCGATCCCGTGAACGGTATATCGAAGTTGGATTAGTAAGCACACAGGATGAACACTAAGCCATGGCCCCGATATAGATGTCTTAATGACGATATGTTATATTTGCATTACTTAAGCACATATCTTTTATAGGTATTTAGTTGTACTCAAGGGTTTTCACCTCTATTATTGTAAACGTTGTATAATGCCTGTATAAAGTTGAACATCCGGGAGAATTTTTTTTTAAATCCCCCCCCCCCCCCCCGATCAAACACCCCTCTAAAACATTAGGCCAACTGGGGGACTAGGATATGTGGAGGTCCGTCGAAGGAAGATCAGCAGTGCAAGATGCTAACCACTTGGCCACGTATGTCGGTCCCCAGATACTTGTATAGATATAACAAAAGTAGTTATTGCCATTATTTACTGTGAAATTCAACGCAGATGTCTCCAAGATTTTTTGTCCTAAAACACATTTACCATAGAATCAATATGAGATACGAATACAATGTCTTTTTAGCATAGGGGACCGTGTATGTAACACAGTACTGACGATCTTGGTCATCTAGTGACAGAGAGTACAAATGCCCGAAGCCAGCGATTATATTCCATCAGATTCCCTGGTACATTAACACTCTAGGGTTTATTTTATGAGGGCAACAGGTGAATCTCGGGGAGAATTCGTCCTCAGGCTGTATAACAATAAATTGACAGACTTAGCATGGTCAAAGAAGAACTGACACTGTCGTTACAGCTTCAGGTGAACTAGCAAGTAAACCAATGGGTCAACTTTAGTTTCCAACAGAAACTGTAATTGTTTTATTTAGCGCATACGACTAGACGTTTTCCTTAAACACGGTAAAACCGTTATCTACGAGTTTTGTTGACTGAACACTTGACCAATTTAACGGGGAGGAAATATTCGTACTTCCCGAATGTACCAGTCGAACAAAACTCCAGACAACGGCTTCATCGCTTCATCAGAGCAGATGTAAGCACAGCTCACATTCCTCCGCAGATATACTAATTACTATAACCAATTAAAAATTTAATAAAATCAAATGTGAATGTTTTTGTATAATGGTAAACCCCTTTATCAACCATATCGTCAAGTATAATACTAGAGGGAACTCAAGTATTTAATGCTTTATTCCAACTTACACTTCCTGGAGTCCTAGACAGTAAGACAATACTATATAATAATATTGTTAACTACACACAATAATGAATTATGCAGTTTTAAAATATGTCGGTATGTGGTTTGTGCTATGTCGGACTTGTGGGCTGTCGGACTTGTGGGGTGTCTGACTTGCGGACGCCTCCCGCCACAGTCATGGTTTACAGCAGCAAAGATAGGAACCTCAACCCATGGCAAGATTTCGGATATATTGCTACAAATAACTTCTAAAAACATAAGCAACGTTCAATCTAAAATAACAAAGAAATCCCTCACTCTGAACATCCCAAAACCCACATCCTTTTCATAAATGATGACAGTGATGCTATTTTAAAACAGGATAACTTTGATAATGAGCAACGTCAAATATTTGCACAAAAACTCATCAATCTAATTTGACGATGTTGATATTGTTCTCAACATATAGAAAGGCTTTTAATCAAATAGATCCCTATAAGTGCTAGATAGTAACTTGCATTGAATTCATAGGCACGTCTTCTCTTTGATATGTAAACATGTCTGGCTGGTATATGTATTCTGAGATTAACAGTCTATTCAGCTTATTACGTCATGGCCATGGAGAATGTTAAGACAATAACTATGGCAGAATCTATGATGGAACTTTCTGCCAGGGCACGTACTCAATACCTCTTATGTCTATACTCATAACACTTGTTGGGAATTGTCAAAGTCGGAAGTTAGATTATTAAAGTAAGAACGCCAGCCCACTCACTTTTGTAGGAGTGCGGGATGAAAACGTTTACTTATGATAAATGCCGGCATTTTTTGCTTAAAGAGAAGGGGAGGGGTGAATGTATCCTACCTCGTGCCCTGTGAAAGCAAAACATGCCTGCACGTATCATAAGTGGAGGGGCTCAGCCCGCAATTTCGCGAAAATGAGAGGGCTCGAGTTCTCCCCCGCCGATGGGTTGAAACGAAAACTGGGTGTAGTTATGATGGTTACAATTCGTTGAACAAAATATGTAGTCAAGATTGCGAGTGTAGCTCTCTGACTTCAATTAACTGATTTAAAAACTTCGAATTTAGTCATTTGGATGAGAATTTAATTGAACTGACAAATATTATGAGACCAGAGTGTATAACAAGCATATATTTATGTGTTCTCACCACACCCACACTTTGAATTAACTTCCGCCGCCCTCGCAATCAATCGCATACTGACCAACACTCCTTAATTATTGCTTTATGTCGCACTGACCGCTCATCAATGCCTTTGAATTGATCTGTGAAGTGCCCAGATAGATGCCAATGTCACCGTCACCGCTAACTCACTAGAGGACAAACATTCAATTATGATTCCACTTCGGAAAAATACAGATCACGTTATCACATAATCGCGGCTTGAACAGACAGCTATATTGTAACGTGAATAAATCACTAAAAATAAATCAATCAACTAAATTGTGTTCTACTACATGAATGTTTATGAAAACAAATGAAAGTATATAAATCGAGGACCTGAGACCAAATTGTTCTATAAGGATATACACTGAACACATGATAACATGACCATTTTAACACACATGACTAATACCTACATGCCTTCAACTATCGCCAAGATTTATTGTCATATAACTTTAAATCAGTTCACCACAACCAGAGTTATATACTGTTCTGTTCTTGTTCAACGAATCGCATCGTTAATTTATGTTACGATTTTCACTTAAGACAATTCAGATTTAAAGCTAAAAACTGTGTTAATATCTAAACTATGTTACATTTTAATACTGAATTTCATTTGAATATTTTTACAGCCTTTAGTTCCAGCGAAGCTGTATTAAATGTGGTAAATGTACAATAATAGTGCCAGTTTATGTACCACCAGTACCATATGGTAATGAAGCGGAGAATGTATTGTAAACTGTGCTGGGTTGTGTCAGGTAGTATGTCGGGCTGACATATCATGAATCCAATTGAATTGGTTTGTGAAGAGCCCAGCTAGTGGCCAACGACGTCGCCACCACCCACTCGCTGGAAGACAAACAGGAAATTATTATTCCAGAACGGAAATAATTATGCAGATTACGTTATCACGATTTAACAAAGGCACATATATTAGAACGGAAAGAAACCGCCAATGTCGATTGTTTCCTTCTTCAAAAGTCGTTCTTAAAATTAAATTCACGAGGCTGTGCCGAGGACTTGGCGCCTGAAATGTTCTACAAGGAATAGATAATGAAATACGCATTTCAAAACGTGTAGCTCAGTGGGTACAACAATCACAATAATTTTAATTATTTCTTATTAACACTAATCACAACACAATCACATCCAGAAGTCTACACTCGAGGTTTTTGGTTCAGAAAAACGCACCCAAAGGTCCCATTCTGCAGTTTAGAAAAATACATCCTTATGTATACGGGCACGGTTTTAGTTTAGCGAATTGCATGCCAGATGATTCACTCACAGTCTTTACTGCACAGATTCACATCCAGATGTCTACCATCACAGTTTTAGTTTAGCGAAACACATCCAGAAACCAAACTTTAATATTGTTAGCATTTGCGTTTTGTTCAGACGACTCACTTTCGAATGTAAATCCTATTTTATGTCCCATGATAAGTTCCTTAATAGTTCCAGAAGATAAATGATAAAAGTAAACCGTTAAATTTGCTATTTACTCATAGGTCGGATTAACTCATCTGTTCAATTAAATTGATTTTTGAAGTACCCAGATAGAGGCCAATGTCGTTGACACCACCAACCCGATGGAAGACAAGCAGGAAATTGTGATTCCACTCAGGAAACATATAGAGCACGTAAACACGGCTTGGACAGAGACAACAATACTGAAAGGCGAAGAAATCGCCAACGGCGGTTATCTCCTACTTCAAGATTCGTTCTAAAAATGAACGAATGAGGCTATACCGGAGATGTATTGCTCTACAAATAAACTGAATAGATAATGGATTGTCCATTTCATAACACCGAAGCAATAGATCTGTGCATATAACTATCCCAATAATTTATATTCTTTATTCAGCTTTAATAACTGTATGCCAAGCTCTCGATAAGTTAGACAACCTATTATTTTGGCCGTTCCAGAAATAAAGCGAAATAACACGTAATTCGATATAAACCTCCGCTATAGCTTAGCCATTACAAGGACATTACAAGGATAACCCTCATTTATGAATTATCCGCCTCGAGTGAAATGTACTTTGTGGTACTTTTGTTATGATTGACAGAACCTTGGACTTTACCAGAAAACATCGCTGAATCGAAATAAATCAACTCTCTTCGAGTTAGTTTGGAAACGAAACCCGAATTTTAGATATAGACACATCCAGAATCTCACTATGATAGCTTAATAATATCGGTGTGTCAGACCACATCAATACCTTACTGATAAAACGACGCATTCCAATAGTACATTTTTTGAAAAAAATTCAAAGCGTATCACATATGTTTCTGTTATATGAAGCATGGAATAAATTACTATTATTATCATAATTGTATAACCCTGGCGATTGAAGGAATTGTTTGTTTTGTTTATTTGTTTGATTGATTGGGATTTAACGTGGTACTCGACGGTATATCAGGTTTATGACGACGGTCTGTCCACTTCACACTATTCCTTACCTCATTACCATTGAAAACCGTGGGGAAACCTCGTAAAAATCACCCCCGCGATTGTCAGAGACACATCTTGTGACTCACCCATGTACTTGGTGGTCGAGAGATGGACTTGATCCCGTAAACGTACATCGAAGTAGGATTAGTAATCACACATGCTAACCACTCAGCCGCAGGCTATAGAAATTATAGGCCTACAAATGATGTAGAACACGCTGTGTCAACAGAGGAGGAATATTAAGTTAAACAGAGCGTACCCTTACCATACAGGCCATAGTGCTGTTGATGCACCACATCAGTCAAATGCTGTTGTGTATTACATTAAACAACAATCGATCACTTAATTCATCAAGTGTTTAAATGTATTAATCGCGAACAGTTAGCAAATTGTTGACCTTATTTATACGCAATATTCCCTAGGGGTGAAGTGGTATGCGATCCATAAAAACGACGAACCCGATATGCGACACAAACGTCCATTTGCTGTTCTTTACGTTGACATAATTGGTAACTGACGTTAGCGAATGTATGCTAAGATCCAAGTAAACATCCAATACAGCTGAGCAGTGTTGTTGACGGTTGAAAGTCAATTGGTGTCACTTAGTTAAATTTGTTTGCACCAATTCACGCCAGGGTATATCGCAGTTTCGATTATCGTATCCTGGTTTTTATACAACACACAAAAAGCAGCATGCCTGTCTCATTGATAAAAGCGACCCTGTATTATACCAAGACGACATTCGCGGCGTGTCTTTTCTCAGAATATCAATTTATTTATTTCGAAAAAACGTGTTCAGTCATAACAGCGGAATTATGTATAACTGCTCTGACCTGATTATTTATTTTTATCACTAATCACAACACAATCACATCCAGATGTCTACACTCGCAGTCTTTACTTCAGTAAAAACGCACCTAAAGGTCCCAGTCTGTAGTTTAGCAAAATGCATCCAGAAGTGTGCGGTCACAGTTTTAGTTTAGAGAATTGCATGCCAGATTATTCACTCCAAGTCTTTACTGCTCAGATTCACATCCAGAAATCTACAATCGCAGTTTTAGTTTAGCGAAACGCATCCAAAAGTTTAACGAATGGCATCCAGAAACCAAACTTTAATATTGTTAGCATTTGTGTTTTCTTCAGACAACTCACTTTCGAATGTAAAACCTATTTTATGTTCCATAATAAGTTTCGTAATAGTTCCAGAAGATAAATGATAAAAGTAAACTGTTAAATTTGCTATTTACTAATATGTCTGATTGACTTATCGTCTTTTCCATTAAATTGATTTTTGAAGTTCCCAGATAGAGGCCAATGTCGTCGACACCACCAACCAGATGGAAGACAAACAGGAAATTGTGATTCCACACAGGAAAGATATAGAGCACGTAAACACGGCTTGAACAGAGACAACACATACTGGAAAGCGAAGAAATCGCCAACGGCAGTTATCTCCTACTTCAAGATTCATTCTAAAAATGAACGAATGACGCTATCCCCAAGACGTACTGCCATACAAATCAACTGAATAGATAATGGAATGTCCATTTCATAACACCGAAGCAATAGATATGTGCTGACAACTATCCCAATAATTTCTATTCTTTATTTATCTTTAATAACATCTTATCACTGTATGCCGAGCTCTCGAAAAGTAAGGCAACCTATTATTTTGGCCGTTTCAGAAATAAAGAGAAATAGAACGTAATTCGATAGAAACCTCCGCTATAGCTCAGTCACATTACACAATTACAAGAATAATCCTCATTTATGAGTTATTCGCCACGAGTTACTTTTGTTATGGTTGACAAAACCTTGGACTTTACCAGAAAACATCGCTGAATCCAAATAAATCAACTCTCTTTTAGTTGGTCTGGAAAGGAAAACCGAATTTTAGTTATAGACACATCCAGAATCTCACTATGATAGCATAATGTTAATAATAACGGAGTGTCAAAGCCCATCAATACCTTACTGATAAAACGACTCATTCAAATAGTACATTTTTAGAAAAAAATTCAAAGCGTATCACACATGTTTCTGTTATATGAAGCATGGAATAAATTACTATTATTATCATAATTGTATAACCCTGGCGATGGAAGGAATTGTCTTGTTTATTTGTTTGATTGATTGGGATTTAACGTGGTACTCGACGGTATATCACGTTTATGTCCGCTTCACACTATTCCTTCCCTCATTACCATTGAAAACCGTGGGGAAACCTCGTAAAAACACACCCCAGCGATTGGTAGAGACACATCTTGTGACTCACCCATGTACTTGGTGGTCGAGAGATGGACTTGATCCCGTAAACGTTCATCGAAGTAGGATTAGTAATCACAGATGCTAACGACTCGGCAGGCTATAAAAATTGTAGGCCTACAAATGATGTAGAACACGCTGTGTCAACAGTGGAGGAATATTAAGTTAAACATAGCGTACCCTCACCATCCAGGCCATGGTTCTGTTGATGCACCGCATCAGTCAAATGTTGTTGTGTATTACATTAAACAACAATCGATCACTTAATTCCTCAAGTGTTTAAATTTGTTAATCGTGAACAGTTAGCAAATTGTTGACCTTATTTATCCGCAATCGTCCCTTGGGGTGTAGTGGTATGCGATCCATACAAACGACGAACCAGATATGCGACACAAACGTCCATTTGCTGTTCTTTACGTTGATATAATTGGTAACTGACGTTAGGGAATGTATGCTAAGATCCAAGTAAACATTCCATGCAGCTGAGCAGTGTTGTTGACTGTTGGTGTCACTCAGTTAAATTTGTTTGCACCAAATCACGCCAGGGTATAGCGTAGTTTCGATTATCGTATTCTGGTTTGTATACAACACACAGAAAGCAGCATGCCTGTCTCATTGATCAAAGCGACCCTGTATTATACCAAGACGACATTCGCGGCGTGTCTTTTCTCAGAATATCAATTAATTTATTTCTAAAAAACGTGTTCAGTCATAACAGCGGAATTATGTATAACTGCTCTGATGAGGTAATACTGATGGCGTCATTGGTGCATGGTATGTGGCCTGAATTGAGTTACATGTAGGTGTGCGATTAGATTTTCACTTTCTCGCGTTAATCGTCATCTACATGCAGTCAGCCAACGTGTTCTCTTTAACGTCACGTGATGTTTTACCTAGAATAAATAATAATAAAGCCAATGGTACACCTTTAACGGAAAGACAACTGGTTTTCGACCTACACTTATTATCTTTATTGCATATTTGTTAAGACAACCATCTGTATTGCACTTGCAATCGAATTAGCTTAGCTGTTAATTAGCTTAATTCAAAAGCGGAACTGACATTGTTCGAAAACAAGGTAGTTATATCATTTAGTCGTGGCTGTCCCCTATTGCCTGCACTGGTGGACGCTTTCATATAAAACCGAAAGTGAGGGTTCCGTCCCCAAGCGAAACAACAACAACAAACAACCACTTGTACATATCAAACTGGTATTAAAACCCGAATTTGTTAAAACTGCATATCAGCTGAAAACATGCTAAACGTATGTGTTACTCAAAGAGCTATTTTGATATGTATACAACAGATAAACATTCCGCTTGGATGACCAAGTTTGTGTATACGACTTATTGTTACAGAAGCCTTCCCAATGCATACATAAGCAAACGGACACACTAGTGACCGACCGTGTTTTGCAACATTGTCGTCAGTGCCGCCTGTTTAATTAACTAATTAACGGCTATGCGTACTTGAATGCAAGTGCAATACAGATGTGTGTCTTTGAAAATATGCCATTAAAAAAATATGTTCAGGTCGAAAAACAGTTGTCTTTCCCTTTGAAGGCCTGAATTCGTCTTGAGTGGTGTCACTGTTTGCGTCCAGTGGAGTGGAGAGTTGTTTTTTCCCTCAATGAGTTGACAAGCAGTCATATGATATAGTAACCTTACACAAAACTAGACCATAAACATACAGCCAGTAAGCATCTTTGTAGCAATGAGCTAACTTGAGAATGTACCAGGCATAACATATTACTATTCTTGCGTTGCAAATTTACCGTATGGACAAACTGTGTTGTAATTAAGCTTATATGCTATTGAATCAGATGTGATACGTAGGCCTATATATTTCGACCGTCGGTCATTATTGCCAAGTGAAAGCTATATCTAGCTTTATAATACGTTCCAAGGACGACAACACCAGTGACAGCTACGCTGTTCTACCTATTTCAGATTAAAATATATTTATCATGCTTTCAATTACCAAGTTCTAACAAGAGTTATAGTCAACTCACCGATATAAATTGGTTCTTCACATGCGACATGTATATCACTAGATATAAAGATTTAACAAGTGGGCAGAGCTCGTAAATCCAATACATAAAAACCCCTATAGCAATGTATATAAGAAAATAAACCTCTTTCTCTTCATTTATTCAAAATATATGAGCGAAGACCGGACTCGAACCCCGGTAGAGGCATTTTTTGTCTTTTTTATTAATATGTCAACAAAGACAATATATTCGTCGGCAGAAACCTCAGTTTAAAACAATTGCAAAAGAACCGAAAACTAACATTCCAAGAAGCACAAAAAAGCCAAGCTTTCAATATATCACGTATAAACATTGTTCGCTTTTGTGAGTAATCCAGACTAAAATCCGGCCAAATTGTAAGAGCGCTCCAATGCAAGCTTAAGAAGTTATTAATATACAAAAGAACACGAGAATTTCAGAAATCGTACAATTGGTGGGAGCTCTCTTGACGCCATGCCTCCCAGTCTTTTTACATCCTCTACATTCATCGCAAATCTTAACTAACCACGCAGATAATCATCTTAAGTACTGATGAGTTAGATAAAATGCAAACCAATGACCTGTCACGCAAACGGAATTATACTAGGGCCCCCGGCCATTGTTCAGCAGTAAGCAGGTCACCTTCCCCAATCGGCGTTGGGTATATGGTCATACGAGCGGACTCTCGTCATCGCGAGGTTGGTATTTATACAAGTTTGAGTAACAAGTGAGGACACGCCAGTAATTTAAAATTATGATGATAAGTAACAAATGGAATATACGTCTTTATAATTATAGAAGTGCAATATCCTTGAATGAGACGTTAAACGCCAATCAAACGAACGATTTTAACTGTACTATGCTGTAGAATTAAGAATTATTTTTGTATAACTGTAAGTTGCTCAGATATATAACTGCAATTCAAGTAAATTGTTTTGCATCATTGAATAACGGACAAAAATTGTCTTAAGACAAAGAAGTTAACAGCTCAATTTGAAATCTGTGTTAATGAAACATTTAAAGCAGTTTAAAATTGACAAGGTATGTCTTATTTTATTCGCTTTCTACATACACTCAGTTGTTAAATAGGTCAATGAAATAGCCCATATCAACATATCGAGGTGTACAAAACATTAATTAAATCTGATAATGACTTTCCTATTCGCATTATATATATAAAATTCTGGAGACATTGTGTTTTAAACGGAACGATAAGACACGACAAGCCGTCCGCATTTTCCGAACAAAAACAAAATTGTCAGATGGTCAATAGCTATATGTGTCAAGTTTAAGCAAGGATCCAAATTCTAATATATTTAATAGTCAGGGTAAATATTTCAACAGATAATCAAGAAGCTTGATTGAAAAGCTATTTACATGTTAACAATGATCACATCCGTCATATTAAGTTTACAGATCAACATAAACTTTATGTGATTTTTGTTGGGGGTTTTTTCCTTGATTTTAGACAAAACGTACTTTTATGCAGATAAATCCTAGGGCCACTCAGTAAATCAGAACTAGAAATAAATTATTTATAAAATACATATGTAACTAAAGCTTCAAATTGTGTTATATAAACAAAGCTTCAGTAAACTAAAAGTGTGTCAAAAACTGATTAAGCTCCATATATTGGGCATTGTTAAGTTAAAAAAATTGCTGTCCGAGTGGGATGACTTAAAACTATAAACCAAACGTTATTGAAAAAGTATCGCCAAAAAAATCCAAGATGCTTAACACATATTGTACGTCATTACAAAACCTAGATAATTATATCATATCTAGTGGGTAAGATGTACTACGCATCAAAATTTGTGCACTCGGACGTTTGTAAGTAACGTACAATTACTGTGTAAAAAACACTTCAAATTCAATATATTTTCTTACCTCATATTATAAGTTATAGTCAAAACAGAAGACAGTACACTCCAAGGTATGCTTGGCACAAGTTCCCTCTGCTGGGTCAAGACCATGTTAAGTATATGATAGATGACTTCAGTAGAAATGAATGTATACCACAATAGCGTTTCCTGCAACAAGACTTGCACCTATATACGAGACAATAATCGCATTTCGAATCCAGTATCATTATTCTTAGTTATTCAGCATGCTCGTCTTAAAGGCATATTACCATGACAGGTACGTGGGGCATTATTAAACACAATCAATACAGGAAACTACACACAGTGTATTCCAGCAATACATCCACACTTAATTATCACATCTTATGAGGAATACCTTTGGGGCGGAGATCTGAATAAGGTGCTCTTGTGAATGTTATGCATTTACTAGAATCTCCCAGCAGGGACGGACCGTTTGGGTTGATTATTACAAGTCGATGTTAAGCGTGAGGTCGGACTTTATCACACAATAGAAGACACATAAAGCCACAGGGCCTGTTGCTCAGATTAAATCTGCAATTAGATGACTTCATGCTATGTCCGAGGGTTACCCGCCTTCTACTATTAGCGATTTAACATGGCGTAGGAACTAATAGCCTTCCGAGCAACGGACCCCAGGGGGGTATGTGTGATGAGAAAAGGCCTCTACCAGTAAGAGCGCCTTGGCTTAGAGAATTATAACTTAATTAGGATTTCAATCATAAAGGTAATCTGTTTTACTTATATATTATACGGAAGCTTTTTGGATGAACATCTATGTTGTGTTGGCATTCTCAGAGCACAAGGGTAAGACGAATCTGATATGTTTTAGGGGATTTGTTTCGGATGCTATTATTGCCCCCAGAGTATCATTGGTTATGCCTGGAATGTTTTAGGTAGTTTATTTAATCGTTTCGGCTGCTAATCCATCCAGCCCTCAAGTACGTCATAAAAACCCAATCAAGTAATTTATCATTACATTTCACAAGCTTAAACCCATATTTGTCCCTGCTGCATATATTGATACTTAACAAAGAATGAAACAGCTCGTGATGTTCATTTCGTATATAATTTTTTAGGAGTTACTTATTGTGTGTGACTAATCCTGATTAAAGGACATTTAAGTTATATCATATACAGATCCTACTGGATATACTCAACCATTTGGGTATCCCGAAAACCACAATTGTAGACAGGTGAGCAAAAGCAGTCATCAACAAACCAATATGGCAATCTGCATTACTTTGTAAAGATGTTAAATGCTAACCGAAATCTTTCGCAGGGTGTATGGGATCTAAAATGCTCGAATTAAATTTGTCAATTACTTTGCAGTCATGGAATGTTTCAAAGTACCAGTTGGTTTAAACGCAATCTCACCTCACAAGCCATTCGCTCTTGTTGAAATTAAGGTCCCACAAAAATGTGAAATTTATGACTGCCGTATACAACATTAAACACATATTGGTTGGCTTTGTAGACTGTTAAGCGACAGTTTTACAGTCACTCCCATTGCTAGAGATGCTATCATCGATGTCTTTAAAATAATTGATGTTTATGATAAAGTTTAACTTTGTTAATGATGGATCATAAATAGTTATAACTGACAAAGCGTCAAACACAATATCTATATTTGATAAGAAATGAAGCGTTTAATTTATTGACACAAATGTATAGAAAGTTATTGGCATTTGTGTTTGTCCTTCTCAGTTCAATTTGCTTGTTTTTGCTTGTCTTTGCGATGTTAAATCTCAAGGTTTTACTGTTTAGAAAATATTACATAAAGTAGATTTAATATGTTCAAGCCACAGGGTAACTGAAATACCAACTTGTGGCGTTTACCAATAAATCACAGGACATATAAACCCTGAAAGCCAGACACTGCTTTAGGCGAACTTGTGTGGACATTATACCGTTCATTTTGCATGTATCCGGATATTATAACAAAACTGTAGTATTTTTGTACTTCAAAATTGATGGAAATACACAGCTATTTTCCCTAGGCTTTAATCATGATGAGGCAGTTTTTTGGAACTAATCACACACGGAGTGAAAAACAATGGACAGAATGTCCTGTATAATCCATTGACGCCGGCCATTCTATAGACATGCCTTTTAACACATCAATTACTTTAAAAGGATCCGGGAGATCTAAAAGGTACCGGAGTTCTGCCTGGCATAAAGTATTAGGTGTCTTGTTTTTCGGAAATAATCAGGGGATCAAAACCATTCATTAATTTCTTCACCAAACTGAGAATAACGAATGCACCCTTGCTTACGTTTAATGAGTGGCGATTGAAAATTATCTCCTTGCCTATATCACGTTTAACTTCAGTAATTTACCATATAAAAAACGCCAACGAAGTGCTAAAATTCATTTTGCACGAGACATAAAAACGGATTAACGTTTTCAATTATTTACCATTTCTCAACTACAACCTGTACTGAGCATAGTAACAATTTTGAGAACATTATATTTCTTAATCTGTCGATCTGAAGTAATGATTAAATTTTTTTATTTAATAGGAACTAAAAATTATTTAAAAGTTGGTTTCGGTTAAGGAAACCGTGCAGTCAAGATAAAAAAACACCAGTCATTTGCACAACTGCAGATTTCCCCACTGATCGGCTCTGTCACGGCCTTTGATCTAGAGAGCATTTGAAGACCGGATTCAACACTAACTACATATGTTTACAAGCTTAAATTAGCGTGAAAAAAAAATTTCTCTAGATTCCAGCAATTACAAGCTACTGTGTTCACATTCAATGATGAATTTAGACCGAACCCTCATATTAATTTGGCTACAAGAGTAACAACCATGCACAGAACGACACGCTAGTGCTGATGGTTAAATTTAGTGGTGTTAACGATTAAAAAGGGGGGAGGAGTTAAGCAAAGTTTAATAGAAGCACTTATGTTAAACAAAACAATAAATTAAAAAACAAACTGTCATA
>JAVFBX010004899.1:0-18769 GCA_034783855.1 Mopalia kennerleyi | reverse complement strand
ATAACGAGACATTTTGAAAAACTTGAAAGAGATTTCTGATTTGTGCTGTGAATATATACAAGTTTTAAGTCCAAAGAGAAGTCACACTTTCCCAGTTTAATATAATATTGTGCTATTTCAAAATAGATTTGCATACAAGATTGAAAAGAGTGACACAAGTATGGTTATAATTGTTCTCATATTTATTGCTACGCTTGTTAAACATCTATAATTTATCAAAATGTACATGATCCAAAGAGGTAAAAACTACTACAGAATTGATCATGATAAAAAATGCATGTATTGAACTAATGTAATTTTGTTTGGTTGGTCTTGATTGTTTGATTGGGTTTATGCTGTACTTAAGGTTATTTCACTCACATGAGGGCACACATTATTTGAGATTACTATGTGAGCAAAATAACCGCATCTTAGTATGATGATTTATGATTTGATTTATGATGTAATGATGTAAAACCACATCGAATAGGGTTGATTATATTAATTTTTGATTTGGTGACGCTGTGTTAATGGGTGTTTCACTTAAATAATGAGGGTAGACTCCTACATGTACAATCGTTATAGCCCCACTAACACACATGACAACCACAAGTGAAGTGGTTGGCAGTGCTGGAATTAATGTTCCTCCAGTGCTCAATAATGATTGTTAGTCTGTTTTTTTATTATTTGTTTGTTTACGCTTTAAAGGCAGGCTTACCGCCATTGTCTGCATTACTCAGACATATGTGAGTCCAAAGATGTGGCTCTGACAATTGCAGGGGTAGGTTTTATGAGGTTTCTTCCCGGTTTTCCCAGGATTAGGTAAAGCAGAGTGAGAAAGGGACACTCCGTCCTCATATGAGTGAAGTATCCTTGAGTATCCCAAACAAACAAACTTAAGGTTATTTCTGTCAAAACGACCCCACTGGTCACAAACAAAGACAAGACAGGACAACCAGAAGACACAATACAAAGACAAAACAGCTAGATTGGGTTTCTGTTCACCAGCACAGCTCTCAGAGCCACAGAGCAACACTTTCCATAGTATGCAGAATCTATTCTTTGTTTGATTGGGGTTTAACATGGTACTGAAGGTTATTTCACTCACATGACAGCATGCCAGCCCAATGAGTGAAGAAAACCACCCTTGACACCGCTTGAAACAAACAAAAACATCACAGGACAAATACAGGACAATACAAAGACATGAAAACATATCAGCTTCCTGATCCTCTTTAGCTGAGAAGCACCGGGGCAACAGGAAGCTCCCTCTAACCACCCGCATGAAGAATCAAAGAAACAATAACACTAGAGGACATTATCTATTTCTTTCGTTTTACCGTACATTTGTACTACAGGTCTATCATATTACCAGCTTATTTCATTCAACAAAAGGATAGCCAATACAGTAGGCAAGCATGGAGGGAAAGCGGCGGTTAGTTCATTACGCTGTTACTCTATTGGTATACGAGGATCAATAAAGTCCTATCTCAGATTTCTTTGATCCTGTGAAATCGGCGGACGATGTAGCTCTTTGGTACACCTCAATAACTTCTCCAGCTCGCTTCCATTTCAGTTTACTTAACTGAGCAGAAATTCTGTCGTCGTTGCAATAATGGGAGTCTGGTTTCCAAGGGTCGCTACACTGATACCCCTATTTAATCCAATCAGTGGACAGGAAAATTGTGGCCGTCTCGGATTAATACACAATGATGAGCTCAGATTTTACTGATAAACTTAACAGTTATTATGTCAAGATACATGAATTTACTTTGTACCTTAATACTGAGAAAAATAAATTATTAATTTCAATCTGAACCAAATCTCACCTTGTTTTTGTGCTTTTTAACAAATAAAAAAATTTGGTTAGAAACTTATATATACATGTATGTACGGAATGTTAAGGTAATGAAATTCTTTAAAAAATTCAATTTTTTCCCCCCTAATTAAAAGGCCAATTTTTGTTACATGTAAATTGAGGTTTTTTTTAGATGACTTCGCGTAATTGTCTGTGTTCCAGCACCACCATATTCTGATAAGGAATCATGACAAGAATCCAGCTCAAGACAGGGACTTAAAGATGGGCAGCATACAATCAAGACCAGAATGTGCAAACTATTCTTGTGTTGATTAATTCCCCACATTTTAGAATATCTACCAAATTAATAGTTCTGAAAAGGGGATTTATATAGTTAGCAGGGATTTGACATATTCCTAATTAGATGGCAATCCTAATTCCTTAATAAAACCCTGTCAGAGACAAGAATGAGATATTGACATTATAAATTGTAAATATAAAAACTGTTTGAAAAGTAAATGGAAATGTGAAAATCTGTTATATGATTTCTTTAGATTCTTCTTCAGATTTGATTTTATTTCAAGCACGATGATGACAGTAAAATGGCATCACTGGTGAGAATGTTCTGTTACTTTAGGCCACATCAATTTTATTTTGTAGTTCACGGGCAAAACTTTTTTTTTTCCAAAACCGGAGGAGGAAATAAAAAAAATAATAAAACTGGTAATCTGTCAAATATTTTTATTAAAATTTTGGACACCATATTTTTTTATTTTCATACTCTCAGATTAAAAATAATAAACTTATTTTGCTGTAATAGTAACAGTCAATTGACATACAGTTTGAAAAGCAGTTTTTAGAATACATATGTTTTAGCGCTTCGATGACTGTTTCAGAAATAAAACAGACAAAAATTCACCATCAGAATGTCATATGTCAAATAAAACAGACGATTTTTTAGTTTTATTTTTATTTCATTTTCTCCATTTTTGAACTCGGAGGGCCCATGAACCACAAAATAAAATTGGTGCCGCCTTATGTCTAGAACAGTTTATTTTTGGACATGTATCCCAGGTAATTGAGGGTTGAGTCTGATCAACAGGTAGAAAAGACAGGGGATAAAGGATTCCTTTGTTTGATCATTTGTTTAAGCTCAGAACTCAAAGGTATTTCATTAATATGACTATATAGATTGTCCATTTCTCATTTTTCCTTCATTACAATCAAAGTCTGAGGAAACTTCATAAAAACCACCCTTGACAACTAATGTAGCACCCTCAAGGCAGGGGCTTAGCCAGAAATCAAAAGTATGGTGTCCAAAATGGTCATTTTGTTTCACTTTTCAAATAAATGGGTGTCAGTTTTGACAGTTTTCCTATCTCCAGCATGTTAAAGTTTCTCTAAACAGGGTGTCCAAATGAGGCAATTGATCCCTTCAGGGTCTCCATTTGGACGGGCAGATGGGTGTCTGCACTCTGCCTAAGCCCCTGCTTCAAAGAATGGACTTGAACGGGTGAGCGGTACATCTAAGTCATGACCAATTCGAGAAAAAATGGCTTCATTTCCTAAATACCAAACATAACTTTGTCAAATAAAATGCAAAACATTAATTAGATCTGTGTTCTTCTTTGTGAAGCTTTCTGTTACTTATAATAGGCTTACACTGTTCTTACATTCCTTCACAGTGGCTTAGTTTAATACTCAGATCTTGAAACTCAAACAATTTGAAAACCATGAAAATGTACTGCAGCTTAGGTCTGGAAAGGAATTTACAAACTTAATTTCAAAAACCACCCCTTTGTATAACTTTGAATCTAGCCCATCAAATGTGACAATATTAGCGTTGACAGATCTTGGGAAAGTCTATTGTAACTAAGAAGGGGTCAGCAAGACCTTGGAAGTCTAAATGGCTTTGTTACTGATGGAGACCATAAATAGAAGATCCATAAGAATGATACCATAGCTTTTATGTAGGCAATGTTTAATTACCACCTGCTAACGAATGTAATTAAGCATCAGTAAGAGGAGCTTGGGGATAAAACCCACTAAGAGGCCCTAGTGGACAGAAACCACTCAGTCTGGAGGGAATTCAACAGGCTGGAAGTAGATATTCAAATAATACGCTCCCATTTTTTCTGAGGGAGAAATCAGTGGACTTTCAGATTTTGATATTCCAGAAAGACATATGGTATAAAAGAATTCAATGTATTTAATGTAAATTTCAGATTCATTGATTGACTGGTGTTTTAAGATAGAGGATAGTCACTTATATAGTGCTCAGGTACTTCAGCATGATATAGCCATTTAAATACAAGCATATAACATGATGTATTTGCTATTTATGAAATATAATGTTCCTCCATTGCTAAGTCAAGACAGTAAAACTCTGTTCCATACATACTGCCCTTACCAATATGGTGTGTCTTTACCTATTTCAGTTTGTCTAATTCAGAACCATTGGTTTTGATAACAGACAAGTTTAGTAGAGCTTTTTCTCTAAATTTAGATTTTTATATTCCATCTCTTTATATTGATATGATCAGGAGAGTAAAGTGCTTGTTTATTTGTTGGTTTGATTGAGGTTTAATGCCATACTTAAGGTTATTTCACTCACATGATGGCATGCCAGCCCAATCAGTAAAATGAAGCCACCCTCAACACCACTGGCAACAAAGACAAAGCAGGACAAATACAGGACCTTATACAAAGAGATCAATTTTATGTTGTCCTTTAGCTTAAAGAGCACCAGTGCAACAGGAATGCACTGGTTGTACTGTTATAAAAGTCTTATTAATTTTTATAAATCTTTTTCTCTTTTTTATTATATCAATTTAAAAAAAAAAAGAAAATAACTAGTTATAAATGTGTACATTTATACTACTTCCTTGCTTGCCATTTTCTTCCTTTAACAGATACATGCTATTTCAAACAACTGTATGGTCTTTTACATCAAATTATTAGTACATTTATAATTCTGATAGGACTAATCCTCTCCAACCAGTGATTGCTTGTGATGTCCACTACAGGTGACCAGTGGTCAGTTTTCACCCTGAGGCCGGATCAACAGACACCTACTTAATACCCCTATAATATTCCATCTCACATCGCCATAGCAACAGATATGGCCAGTGGCCATCTTAGATTTGTGGGAGACAGCTGATTGACAGGCTGAGGTGCACATCAAAGGGCTGCCCTTATTATATTAGTCTCATCAATATAAGGATCTTAGTACAAAGCTAGGATACTCTACAGTAATATTTTGTGTCATTTTTCTGTTTAATTTGTTGGATAAGACATTTTGTCTAGACTTAGTGTCAACTTTGACTATACTTTAGACGATTCAAGCAGTTATATCTAAATCAGACATTTTCTAAGTCCAAGTCATTTTATTTTCAAAGACATGTATAGCTGGTAAACAGTTGATTTTAATGATGGCACATGTGTATCAGAATACAAATAAATTTTACTGCAGAGAAAAAAAAAATTTACTTGCCTCAGAATACATATATATTTATTTAATTCGGGAATAATTCTGCTGTAGCTTAGTCGATATAGTGTTAGGTCTGTAACTCAAATGTCCTGGGTTAAAATCACAGTAGAGGCAAGCACATTTTTCACTTTCCATTATTCAATAAATAAACATAAAATCCCATGGCACGAAGTTTAGTTTTCTTTTCTTTCTTTTCTTTTTAAAATAATAGATCAAAATGGAAAAGAAATAACAATATAGTCACTATATAGCTTTCTGAAAGAAACAAAAATTTTGATCAAACGATAACTTCATCCTCAAAATATGAACAAAATATTATTATTATTAAAGAAAAGAAATGGCTATTATATTATCATCACACATGGTAGAATGACAGGTAAATCTTACTGATAACGATAAAATCATAGACTCACTCAGGTGAGAAACTACAGCATTACATTTCTAAGTGGTTTCATAAACTTACAGGTAAATAACGAATGATTAATGGTGGAAAAATTAATCAGGTGAAATCAAAAATCATTTCCAAACCATATCATGAATCAGTTCCAAGTGCAACACAAATGGGAAGCTCAAATTAAAAATACGGACAAGATAGGAGATTCTGTTAAGCTGAGACCCAGGGGAAATAAGTCAGTACGGTTGTTAGGCTCGGTTCTAATGTTACCACTTAGCGACCCTGTGTGAATGAATCGCTGTATTTGTCTTGTCTAACAGCTCATAAATCTGCAATCATTGACCGGTTTCTATATTGATGTGAAATAAATTTCACATTAACCCAGTCAAGCTTGAATATTGTGTGTGGGATATCACACCATTGTCATGATTTGCTTGTTTAGTGGTGAACATCATAAGAAAAATATAATGAAAGCAACATGTAGCAGCAGGAAAGCAACATGTAGCAACATGAAAGCAACATGTAGCAATATGTGACCCAGCATAGCAAAATGAGTCAGAAGTCGCAAACTAACATTTCGATATACAATGCACTGATGGTCAGTAGTGCAAAATTTTCAAAATTAACATGTCCTCATTAAAAGCTACGTAAAAGATCGATTAAAAGTTTCAATTTCTTAAAAAAATATTGATAAGTGCCTTTAAACGGATGATTTATAAGAGGTAATCAACCAATAATTATGCCATTCAATTATCTTTAAATAAAGCAAAACTATCGCCAACTTCAAACCGCGATATATCAGAGATGAAACATCATAGAAATAGGAGTGATGCATCATTTTAAAGCTGAGACCATTGTCTTCTCGATTGTACTAAAACATCAATTAAGAAAATAGGGTCACTGCGACTCATTTTGCTATGCCGGGTCACATATATTAAAATTGGGCCTTCCTCATATGTTAGCACTCGACGTAGACGGTAAAGCACGATTTAAATTAAAAAAAATATTGATGTGCCGCAGCAGTTCACGCTCAAAAGTAAACAGTCAATAGAAGTTCTGTGGTGTCGAGACGTGACAGCGCGACAGAGTTAGGATAGTGTTACGAATTTGTTTGGTGGAGTTACGACCAAGTCAAGATTCGTCACAGCAAACTACGAACTATTAACATTGTCCTTCGATGACATTTCAGTCACACAACTTCATTTAAATGATATTGTCGGGTTCTAAATGGCAGGTTCTGCGTTTAATTTCTTGTGATAAAGCTCTTAGTCATGTAATAGAAAAACCTTGGTGCCGTCTTGTTCAAGTCGTGGTCGGTAGCAACGCTATCGTATAAGCGCCGCAGTGAGTAGTAAATTGATGATGTCGGGGCTGGTTATAGGTGTGCTTGCCACGACAACGCCTCGACTCACAGATGAATCTGTGATACAGCATGATATTTGCCACATCAACTTTGCGGCAGGATTTTTAACACTACCGCCCCTTCCAAAATTGCTTCTCTACGACAACATCACTCCCCAGTCTAGTGTTACGGTAGACGATGATTACCCAGAATAGGTATTCAATTTCTGTAGAAATTGATATTAAAACTCTGTATTGTTCACGATTGGGTCACACATACATATTAATCAATATTCTTTTGTAATAACATCTATTTTCTATCGAACAGTTACAAACCAGGCGACTATGGGCGGAGTTTATGTTTAAATATAACAGCTTTATTTGACGAAGGTCATATTGACATTCAAAGATCATAATTACATTCAATTTAAAGTCAATGAAGATACTAGGAACAACTGACCAACAAAACAGCGTCAACAAATGAATTGTCCTCTTATACTTCTTGATCCTTTGTTTCCTAGACTCTTTAATACCTTAACTTATAAAGATGCCACACTTATTATTCCTTATATAATATATTGCAGTTATTTTTGTATCGGGAGAACAGTTGGAAAAGTAGTACTATACTGTGAACACATATTTAAACTGTAACGATACAATGTGGCCTCACCTGGTTTCCATAAAGAAGCCACCGAGACACTTTCCAAGCACATGGTGTTGTTCCCGGACAGAAAAGTGTAAACCATTTTCATGACCTCTTTAGGGAAGAGTTTCACGAAGCAACATTAAGGTTTTCGTTGATAGCGCCATCTTATTCCATAGTACACGTTGAAAAGATTGACAGTGTCCGGTTTTACCATGTAGGCAAGATTATGTCACTGTTTTGACGGCGCGTGCACCAGCCAATGGTTGAAGGATAAGAAGTCCGAGAAATCACAAGGCGCAATACGGATAGGGATCGCATTGCCACTCACTTTAAATAGGAGTAAGTCAACTGGATTTGTTTGTTTGTTTGATTGGGGTCTCACGTGCATTACCTTACACGACGACGGATTGTCCACTTCCTTATTATTGTCCACTTCCTTATTATGGTCGAAAACCGTGATGAACTCTCGTAAAATCTACCCCCGCGAATGCCGGCGACACATCGTGTGACGCACTAACAGGACTAGTTATCCCCGGCGCACACGAGGCGATAATTCACGCCGATTTTAGGCGAATTTTGTCGCCGATATAAATTTGAGCGTAGACGAGGCGACTGTCAGCGATTGTCATGTGATATAAAAAGACCATTATAATATGATTGACATGTTTACGCACACGCTAAATATGAAACTACGGCCGCTGGGAAGGTCTTTTCGCTGCAGCAGAGATAACTTTTGCACAATCGCAGTATCAGGTTGCTGAGATGTTCCTGTATTCTGGTGCTATTTGGATAACATTAAACATTGGTTCTCAATGTACACTTGTACCATTTTATGTTCTATGCGCGACTGTTATTTTGTCATTTTATGTGAGGTTGAGGATTGTGTCTTATACAAATTCGGCTGACACGTGGATGTATAAATGAAATAACCTTAAGTACAACAGAATTTCTCGGGGTTAAACGACAGTCAATAAGTCTAACAGTAGCTACCTTATCGGCCAAACCCTTTATTAGCAATAAACTGTCATAACAATTACGCTCTATATTTCAGTATAGCTGGAGTATACACATTTTATGGATGAGCGAAATACTATCTTTATTGATAAATCAGTTATTTTACAATAGTTATGATTTATATGACATAGTAATGGACTTGATACGGCTACACTAGAGGGAACTATTCAACATAAACAGTAGAATTGTTGTCTTACCACTTTGATTGTTGATGGAAAGATATAAAATTGCTAGTATCAGGTTTTCTGTTATTTATAGAGCAGACGTGTCTATGTTGATAAGATTATAGATCATTCTAAGTAACAGATTCATAACTCAGTGAGAGTTAAGTGTATATAATACCCAATTTAATCGATTTTCTCTGACGATCGAGTCTAGTTATATGACTTAATCTCTATGATGATGTAAACGAAGACGTTATTCCATTAGCAATTGTCAGACCTCAGGCTAATATGCATTAATCACCCTGTTGTTTTTATTGTGCATTGTGGTTATTTCCATACACCCTCAATACATTTATTCAATAAGGTGGCTTTGCAAATTGACTTGGGACTTTACAAAATATTAGTGAAGGCCTGTTCATCCTCGCTATTTTTCGGTGTACCATAATGAAGACGTTTTCAGTGTGAATTCCAATTAGCAAATAACCATTGCAATGTGTCTATAAGAATCAAAGAACATAGTTAAAATCCAATGAAAGAAGAAAACATAAAATACTACATGGCATACATTCTCCATTAGATTGATTGATCGGTTGATTCGCTGCTGTGTTGTTCAGTACCTACTATATCTGTCTCCAAACAAACTGCCTCCTGTATAGAGTAAGCGTGTTATTCTCCTAGACTTAGAGTGCTGTTCAAGAAAGGTAATATTTGACGTATTGATTCTATCTAGAACAGTTAGCAACAATTACCTACAGAACCAGCCTTAACGGGATTAATATCCCCGGTAACCGAATGTCTACCGATAAAGATTTTTCCAGTTTTTCCACCGTATGAACGTGAATCACATTTTTTCCACGGATTGAAGAGAATGTAAAGTTTATTGGTAATTACAGACTGTTGTGAACAGCACTGATTTTAAATTTACTGTGGTTGGTAACGGGACAGAAGCAATTGTTACACTTTACGCGGTTTGTAACGATTGCCCTTCTGGGGGCCCGTAATGAAATTTGACAATGTTGCAATAAGGGTACCAAGTGCTACTGTTTGAAATGTAATGTCAGCTTAAACTTGTATAAAGCTGCATTTCCTTTAGTACGGATCCGGTCCGGCTCCGGTCCGGGAGCAGACTGGCACACGGCAGGTTGTGTATCCTTATATGCGGGCCGGATCCGTACTAAAGGAAATGCAGCTTTACTCAGCATTTTTTCAGAAGAGAATGAAGTTTACATTTAATAGAAGAAAGATGACATAAGAAATTTGACTTAAGAAAGCCAAAGTAGAGAAGGGGATACCATATGAGTGTGGTTCGTGTCCGGATGGGGATCAAGCAAGGGTGTGGCTCATGAAAAAAAAAATTGTTGCATTAGGCTTTTGTTTATTGAATTACGGTCAGTAAACATACCCATATAGATTTCCTCGTGAACAAATGATCGTGATTTATCGGATTAAATATTCTTTCTAACTTTTAGAATCTCCAGGTTTCCCTCGCGTGACTTTCGTACGCGAGTTAATCAGCTTTTCTTTGTTTACGATGCATTCTGCGCAGAATAGAAGGTAATGTCTCAATGAAGATTTTTGCATTGCAAATACTATGTTTTGTGATACAAAAATTAACGTTCAAGCAGCGTTATGAAACAGTTTCTTGTTACTGAAAGTAGATCTGTTTTATCCTTGAGAATCTGTATTTACGTTTGGTACTAACCGGTTACGCTCTGTACAATGACCCAATCATTACAAATTCAAGTAGAGTGATTTCTAGAAATGTTCAATTACATTTTCTCCATTGAAAGCATGGGTTGGCAGATTTTTGTCTTAGTCAAAACCGATTCCGCTGATGCCAAATTTATTCTAGGATGACCATTAAAGAGACGGATAAGATAATAAAATCCCTCTCTCGGACAATGTATGCCTACATTTAGACCTTATAGTTATCCCTAAGACGTGGCCCACAATCCGTCGTTTATTTACGTTAAGCCGTTGTCCGATTCACCACTCACAGCAAGTGTAACCAATAACCATACATATTAAGACATACTGTTACTGTGGATAAGTTCGAAGCCACAGTTAAAACCTCTTTTATTGATTCATTATTATTAAGATGCATCATATAAACCTATATATGTTAATGCAGCTGGTCTCCCATCTTTTCTTAATTTATCTGCCCATCATCTAACAGCCACGTTTATATAATCACAAATCCAGACTGTTGTTGTGGAGAATGCATTCCAGTATTCTTTCATTTTAAAAGGACAGAAATATGAACAGTTGGCAATAACAGTTTAGGTCAAAAAGTGCAATTATAAAGAAGAAAAAATACATAAAAATATATCAATCAGTACATTTATATGGCAAATAGGTCCAGCCAACTAGATTTCAACATCGCATTTTCCAATATGCTGATGAAAGGTCGTTTTGTCCCCAAAGGGGAGGTATGCCCTTGCTGGCACTCCGTGGAGGGTGGGGTCATGGGTGATGAAGCTTATTATACCCCATAATGGCAACCCAACCACCCTCTTCAAATCTGGATAAAAGTGGAAAGTAAATGATATTGATCTAAACGCCAACATTCAAGAAAACTAGCCTAAACTTTTCGTAATAAGTAGACAAAACGAAAAGTACCGCTTTTGGCTTTGCACAAAACACTTACATGTATAGCCATTGCAGGGACCCATTCCGGTGTAATGCACCAGACAGCAAGAGGCGATAACTCTATTTAAATAAAATAAAAGGTTAGTTATCCACATAGATAACTAAACACTTGTAAGGGGATAATACGAGACGGAGGCAAATGTCTCTCATCTGACAGAGGAAGAGATCTGCGCTGAGCTCGCTGTTCAAGGTATATTACTAACGTTTAGCGCTTTACAACGGCAGCGTGATACAACTGAATACGTACTTATTTGCTTTTGATTCAACTACAGTTCCAGGCCACAAACGGATTAGGGTGGATACCTTCATCCTCACCCCAACAAAGTGTTTCAAGTGAGTTTCGGACACGTAAGACTCCATATAAAGGTGTTTTGATAGTTTTTTGTTATGGTAGCCTACTAAAGGAGGCCATGAGGGCTTCGAATTTTACAGGACTATATAATGGTGTTATGATGCCCACATGTGATTTATAAAAGAAAAGCGAAACCAAGTAATTAAGTCCAAAAATTACGTTAGTTATATCGAGGCCTTGTCTCTGATGTTCAAAGGTCACCCCAGTCCTACGCTAATGTCACAAAAAAGTGCCCGTGTCTGTTGCTCCACAGACCTTCTCTACGTGGCCAACTGGTGATGAACGCCCTTCTGCTCTTAACATGAAAACCAGACAAATAACAACGGATACATCAACGCAAACTATTACAAATAACTAAAACAGTCCCAGGGGAAATTGTATAGGGACACGTAAACACAAACTAAACAGCCATCCGACTTGGAGGTTTGCCCTTCCAAGGCCACAAGGGATGCTGCTTAATCGTTTCAGTTTGAACAGTCTATATATGATGGCCTGTAGATAGTGTTCGCCCCCTCTCTTCTAAACCATCAACTAGTAAATCCCTTGTGTCGGCGACGGTTGCTCTCGGAAACCGTTTCGACCCATTGGAAGTGATAGGGATAGACGCCGGGCCTCTTCCTTTTGCAGTGGATATCTATCCATCCCCTCCACCTACTCGAGGATAGCCCAGTGGCAAAACCCTCGGTTAGAGGCCAACCGAACACATATTACCGCTGGCTCAACAGTCGACATTGATGGCTGTAACGGCGAGCACTCGACACAGTTATATCTGTATGAAGAACCAGCTGACGATGTTGTCATCAGGTTTCCTAAACGGATACATGTGCGTCATAACATTTAATTTGTATGAATGATTGTAAATATCTATAATTGACATAGCTTTAAAAAACAGTAATGACATTTTATAAAATCCAAAATGAAACATTTAATATATTGATACATTAAAAAAATTTAACGCTTATGTATGTCTTTTCAGATCAATTTATTTACTCTTGTTGATATTCACTACCATGAGCTTTACTGGTTGAAACTGTCTTTAAATATAGAATATGGATTTATAAATACTTTGGCAATATGTTCACGTTACAGCTTAGCTGAAATACCACTGAATGTGGCGTGATACACAAATCATTCGACGCCTTCAATGGCAGCAATAAATGAGCTTATGCGGCAGTAATATTAATAAATGAGATCATTTGTTCGCTTTGAAAGTAAGTGCCCTTTCTTATGATTCCATTTGGATCCAACCATCAGACACAATTGGAGGTGATCTTCCCCAGGAACAATGTTAAAAATGAGGCAATTAATCAATCGGCCTGATCCGCATAAAAAAAAATGGGGGGAATTTGGCCGAATGATTAATATTCGGCACCGGAAACGTGCTGCTTGGGTTCGAATCTCCATTGCTTCTGAACTGAATATTTTGATATCCCAAACTAGGACAAATGTTTGTAGCTTTCTAAACGACACAAAAGTTATTTCAATCAGATGAATATCTAAAGTAGTTTCCACTGTCTGGAGTTTATAAACCCACGCATAAGAACCTTGGTAAATTATTAACGGATTCTGGTACATAACATTAAATCACATCAGAATGAAACCTAAGCTCATCGATCGTATCGCAAAACTTTGTGAGTTTATATTCACGGTCTTGCCGGAACCCTTGGGCTCAACATGAACCAAATTTTGATATCGATTGGATAATAAATTAGGTATTTAAACTATATGTTGGTGACAATATGAATTCAAAATTACAAACTTTTAACATTCGAGCCCATAACTAAGTATTCCCTTGGTCATATTCAAGGGGCAAAACTGTACATGTCTATTTCTGGCACTTCAGTTTAAATCAGACCCTACATTTTTCATGGCGGTTTTCTAGAAAACTGTTCATGTTAGAAACTTCAAATTTGTACAATTGTAAAGAGCACAATGCGATCTAGCAAACTGTGCCTCATTTTTTAGAAGTTCGGCATTGATTTTCCAAATGTTTTCTGAAAATTGTATTTTACATTGTTATAAGACATCCAAGGTGTGATAGACAAAAAACTCCACTGTGATCGATCCAATCAAAATTTTTAAAAAAATGAGGCAGCTTTTACCAGGACTATTCTACTAGGTCAACTAATCTGTTGAGTGTTATCGTTACTACACACCGAGAAATAAACATTGAACAATGCAGTCTATTTTTTTCTGTTGACATTTACAGATTTTGCAATATTTTTAGATATAATGGTTGGATTTTCAATGTAACCAATGTAATATTCAAGCTTTCCAAAAATATATACATATATATGGTTCAGATTTAGACTCTTCTGCATATTACACTAAATCCAACAGTATTCTGAAAATCGACCAAGGGGTCCGGCAAGACGTTAAATGAAGTCGAGATACTTGGCTGACATGACATTTTTATCTACTCCATCTCGTCTGGCATTGGTTTCAATGAAATTGAGATGAAAGCACCAGATAGAAATAACTGAACCTTACCCTGAACCTGAAGGACTATAACACATCACTAATTATACCTGACCTGCAGACGAACATTCGCTTTTAAGTCTGGGGAATGCCAGATTGATAAAAAGGTCGATAGGGTCTGTTTAGTCCCACAGAATGTAGACAAATCGCTCTTAGTCACAATACAGAAACGTCTATCCATAGAAACCGACCATTAATATGATGTTAGCAAAGAACAATAAAATATATGCCAAGAATTCTTGCAGACGTCTGGTCGGCGTCTTCTTATTCTTAGTTAAGTGCGATTAACCCATTTATGATAGAGCAATTAAATAATTGGAACTAAAGAAACTGTTGACTGATTACCGAATATATAAATGAGTCTTTAATAGACGGGTCAATGTGAGGATGAAATTAAATCAGTCTATGGATTAACATTTGTACCTTTGTGTATTTATATAATGTACTTTGAAGCAAAGAAAACATACAATTGAACATCATAACCTCAGATATTAAACTGGTTTTCTTCTTTATTGACACTTTAACGGTATAAGGTGTTCGCCAGACGTATGGCTGTAAACCTCAACAAGCAACGGTAAAAAACAAACACAAAAACAAAAGATCAAATCAAATCAAATAAAATTTAAAAAAAACTGTTTAATAAAAAAGCTGACAAAATGCCAGACGTGCATTCTATACTAAGAAAGATACCATGAAGATAAAAGCAAACGGTATTTATATATGCTGAGAAATTTATGTAAGATCTAGAAGGTGGACAAAATTTCGAAAGAATTGTGAAGCTATAATAGTATTTTGTTAAATAAAATCGAGGGCAAGAATTGGGCGGTGGCCTATACGACCTACAAGCCACATATTGAGCGGATAGCATTATGTCACATGTGTTATATCTTCATAAAGGTATCAAGGCCAACAACATTCTTGATATAGAATCATAAAAAATATAGAAAAAAAGCGGCGGCTATCTGTTTTGTCTGAGGCTTTTTTCTCAACGACAGTACACACCTTGATATCTGTATAAAGCTTATTATAGGTAATTGGCACCACAGCAGCAAAATACATCCCCATTGTTAGTACCGACTTTTGAACATTAGTTTCACTTAATAAGGAGTTAATTTCGACTACCTTTTATCATACCAATTAACTTATATCATTTGTTTAATGAGATGAGTTGTGTAATACATGTAAGGAAACATAGTAAACAGGATGAATCGATCTGTGTACCAGAATTCACTTTACGGTGCGCATTCAATTTAACCCTCGTGTCTTGCTGTGAAATAATAACATGCCAAGATATATTGATTCCCTTTTAGAATACCAAACTGATTTGTTTTCACTGTAAATGAAAATTATTCGTTTTTATCGTTTTTCACTGTCATTAGCACAACTTGTTTAAGTGGCATTTGTGAACTGGAAGGATCACATAACAACAAGGCTGAACAGAAGTTGAAGAGTCTTGTTTGGGGTGTTCATTAACATAGTTTTCTGTCATTTATGGAGGTTTAACGTTGGGCCGTCTTTTGACATACATATGGCCATTAAACCCATTTATGAAGCAATAATAAAGGTACTTCAACGAATTTCACATCGTCCCTGGTTTTATCGTGTAATAATATCTGGTGAAATAACGATCATATGCACGTAAAATGTTACGCCTTAAGTCTTTAAAATAAAATATAAAGTCATTAATCCTCCCTTGATTTTTGTTTGTCTACACACAATTTAAAATATGTATTGTTCGAAATAAAGATACGTTAATGCAAAGGTGTTACATTACCCACATATTCAACTCAAAAACTGAGTTAAGATCAATCCTAACTTTTAGCAGAATTGTTCTAATAGAAATGTGATACCAGTGAGGTAAGCTGGTAGGTGCAATATTCTCAGCACAAGAGACATTGCAGCGCAGAATGGCTAACATTCGAAGTGAGTCACCCTTACACCTTTCTCCGGTAATAGCACATTTCTGATTCAACTGAATGATTGATTGATTATTGTCTACAAACACTGACATCAATTGGACTTCTGCTTTATTACTGTATCATTTTTTATGTAAGTTAAAATTTTCAGGACATGTTCAGTCGGCGTAAAATTCTAGAATGAACGTTATACCTGGGCATACAAATTGTTAACTAATATTCAGACATATGCCATGTGATATTAGACACCAACCATCAATAATTTGTTGATTTCCTGTACCGTGGCGTTACCATCCGGTGTATAACGCGGCTGGTGTTGATTGCCTACAAAACTCGCCTTCACGCCAACAACGATCAGAATTGTAAAGGCCGCATTCGCTTTGTGTGAATTTTCGAGGAAATCGCTGTCTGAAGGTTCGACGACTGTATCCAGTGTCAGGAAGTTCTAATTAAGATCGATGCTCAACTGTCTGTACAATTGATAGGCTATCTCGACAGGAATAATTCCAGCATCAAGTTAAACGAAATAAATACAAATTCTTGTAATTATAAAATAATGAACGCTGTCCTGCCTTTCTGGTAATAATAGGAAAGAACTTACAAATCAGGTTCACTTAACTCTTAACTTTATTTAAATATATAGACGTATATCATGTTTACACGGGCCCTTCACCAAGTCATTTTTACTTACTTTAAACTGAAGTTAAGGATGGCGTTGATCAGCCTTAGAAAGTCGTAAAAATATATTCAAGACGAACCGGTGGCGATAACTTGCGCTATATTTGTATCTGATGAACCATCTTAGGAAGTTGTTTTCACACCCTTGGTCAGTTATTTTTATACAGCTGTTAGATTGTATTAAACGTAGGGGTGTTTTTCTCATACACTCAGAAGTAAAGCGTCTAAAGCGTAACCGAGTCTTGTCCCTAGGGACCCACAGTCTGTCTGGTGTGTTTGATAACGGCAGTATACGAGTGGGTAGAAATGTCCAAGTCTATATAAGAAAGTTGTTCTGTGAATAGATCAGTATACAGCCGTGTGCGAGGAATTCAAAGTAACTAATCATAATACTGGCTGATCGATATCATCCTCTGAGAGATATGTGTTGGCTGCATCTGTTTGTAAAAAGTGGATGGACACCATTCACCAAACACAATATAATACGAAAACTATCTTTGTGTTTATTGTGAGCCAAGAGCTTTATCTCACACATATTTACACTGTCATACCTCGGAACCTCAAAATATCGTAGCAATGCGCACTGAAACGGTCAGTCGATTGGTTGTTTGATTGGGGTTTAGCGTCGTTCTCAAAGGTATTTCACTTATATGACGACGAACTGTCCACTTCACATTGTTCTTTGTTTAATTACGGCGGACAACTCGAAGGAAACCTAGTAATAATAGTATATAGATTTCTATCCAATCATGTCCTTTGCATCACACTGCACCGTTTCTTGAGCATTTGTATTATATTTGACACGATGAAGCTGGGTGGCTGATCTCCTGTTCATACAGGTCCTCGAAAAAGTTCAAATGGACTCCTAATTTTACATAAATGTGAAAACTGTGCATGCTATCACCAGCCTTATAACAATACTCAATTCTATATATTATGAAGAAACCATGACTACCCAGGACTTGATCAGGAGGACCTGGTACTATATAAAGCCCTCTTAATCAATGGGTTTCCTAATTTCCGTGGCGACCAGTACATTGTAGTTAAATAAATGAATCGTCCTATAAAATGGGTTTGTTAGACAGCCACCTGTTTAGTGACGCGTACATTAGATCATCGAACATTTTCTATTAAAGGAAACTGCTATTTAATTCATGGACAATTAAATTAAGTTGATGTATCGACACATTCTAAACTACCCTCGTAACAGCTTGATTTTCTTTATAAATAGTGTATCATGGAATTGTTCATGTTTGTAGCTGTATTTATTCTGAGGTGTATGTGGGCTAATTGGTCCCGTCATTAGGCTGATTATGTAATAAGGCTGTTATCGCCAATAACGATGTCTTGAATGTATATATTATCCAACATAGTTAGAGCGCAGAGGGTCTCAATTGTTACCAAAAACTGCTTTTGTTCATGTTGGATCCCTATCATGCCCGTCTTCTCTTTAACTAATTAGCCCAAGTAGTCTTAGGATCGACATTGTTCTGTTTCCGACGCATCAAGAACATTACTTATCTATTATAGGCAAATAGATAGTTGAAATAGAAGAAATACCATCCAGATGAATTACACAATGCAGGGAACATGTTTGAATATGAAACCAAACCTTGCGCAAGAATAAATGTATAAGGAAACGTTGGAACAGTTCTACAAGAATATACTTAAGATTGTTAGTCATTATGGCGTACTATTTAGTTTTACCCGTACAAGTTTAAACGAGCTTGAAATGGATTTTACAAGAGTCTCATAGTGCGTTAAAGCCCCCCTAACCGTGAGATTACCTAATTTTTCTGTATTTTACCCCGTTAGACAAAGTTATGGACTTTGTGCTTTTACCATACACTGAAAGTTTTGATAAGCTATG
>JAVFBX010004788.1:0-18786 GCA_034783855.1 Mopalia kennerleyi | reverse complement strand
ACCTGATGACGATACAGGCATATGTATCGAAACGTTGTGTTCTATCACAAAACAAGAAGTGGTTATCCAGAAATTGTTTAACTACGCCTCACTATTTGTTATTCAAGAATCACCACGGAATCTCTCAATGTAACATACATTTAATTAAGATTTCACGTACAAATAGGTCTATATTAATGGTCGAATGGTAATAGACTAACAATTTTGTAAACATCATTCGAACAATAAGGCTAACACTGTACATCTGTTGTGTTGTTTCTCATAATATATATTTCTATTCATGTATTAAATCTCTACAGAAAATACCATAGTCAGCCAAGACAGAGTCCTAGGGTTTGTAAATATTTTCCTTGTCTAAACATGTTATTTTAATGTACATTAGGTGTGTAAATCGCACGTCGATGCTTTCTAATCTTGTTCATCTTAAAAATGGAGATTTTGTCTTTTCCCTAACAGTTGCTGTGGACAGTTTTCTTTACAAGGCTATTTACACAAGTATATGGTAATTCACGAAACTCTAGCCAACATCAGTGGTATGCCGTGCGTATTCAGCATAGAAGTCGCACTCCCTTGGGCGATTTTATTTCAATCGATGAAATACCATGTTAGTTCAGTGCAGTAAAATAATCCCATAAATCATCCAAATTTCCTTTTTGCTACATAGTGTTGAATATGTTGTAGTTCTAATAAAAGAAAAGCCCTCATTTCGTCTCTCCTCCGTCTTTGTTTGCCTGATTATTCTAACGAGTCTGAAATGCGACACTACGGTATCAATCCCACGAGTACCACAATCCCCCTCTTGCTATTTATCATACCAGTATAAAATACACGGAAGAGATAAATAAAACATGCTGCAGAAATAAGGAGTTTATTAATGTTGTCCACGGGAAACACTGTTATATAAGTACTCAAGGTAGCTGACAGACGAACCACAAAGCCTGTGTTTCAGTATTCGGGACTGATGCGGTCATGCTTACTGTTTAGCTATACATTGTGTATGACAAAACAAATACAATGAAGTATATATCAGTTCGCTTGTGACCTCTTTTCTACCACAGAGACATTACTTTACTTTGTATTCACACTACCATTGCTAGCATATTCATTTACTGGTCATAAATCTTGTTCTTTTAAATTTTACTTCTAGCAGACCGTGAACTTCAAACATTCTTATAAAGTGTAAAATAGATAAAAGCTTCACCAGGTTGGTGTGGCTTTGGAATAGGTATCTTGTTCCGTTAATTCTGGCACATTTCTGATGTATTGACGTCTAACCCACATTTTGCCCTCAGTAGCTTGGGTCATGGGTTATGTTCCCGACTTCCCGTGCCATTGCAACCAGCGGAACCGACAATGCCGGAAGTTGGTGGGTTTCCCGAGGTCAATCCAGTTTGGTTTCACCGGAAAATAACCTGTAATTGGGATTTATGTCTAAATGGTATTTTCAAATTGAAAAAGAAATGTAATGAAAATAATTGTGAAGTCGATGTTTGTTTAGTTCGTAGCGTCGATTTTGCTACATCTGTTGATAATGTAAATCCCAAACCAAAGCCATATCCGATTTCTTCTGATTAAATACGATAGTTTAGTTCGTTTTTGTAGAAATAAGGTCTGACTCTGAATACTAAATAACGTTGCATGTACATGACCTTATTACCGCGGAGGACATTTCTAAGAGAGTGTGGTACTGCCGGAAAATGAAAATGGACATAGAGTGGTCATTTTATGTGTCGGTCTAACCCAAAAGTGTTCCAGGAAGAAAACGAGATGGTTTAAGTCGGAGTAAGGCCATGCAATTTTTATATATTGGAATATTAAGTGCCGAACCATGGTAGCGTTCGGCTATTTCTAGCGGTTAGGAAATTTCTTGTAGCATAGCTAACTAGTATGTATGCTTTGAATTGTTGTGCTTGTTTGGTTTAACACAGTACTTAGGGTATTTCGCTTACATGATGATGGCTTGTCTAATTCTTACTCTACTTTAATTACATCAGTGGACACCAGGCGAACTACTGTACCACGACCGCGGGCCCCGAGTTATAAGAGGCGGACTTCTGTTCTGCTAGCAATGGCTTACACCATCGGTCATTCCGAACACGCACGTACCCGTTACATTAGAATTTAAGACAAGTGTCATTTTTCGAATATCAAGATAAAGTTTTCTCCCCAAAAAAGGGACACGAACGTTGATTCAAATAGTAACATATTCTTAAATTTAACGTCACACTTTTGACCTACTTGCAGAACAGTTCAGCAAAATAGTTTTAATGGCGGACTTTAGTCCTACCGACGTGGGACAGTATATAGATCTCGATACCACGTCCTTTAAATGCGTACGGATTCTCGACCATATTTCAAAATATCTCAGACTTGCGAAAGCATTTTCCCCCAGACAAACCAGTACACATTTCTTAGTAAGCGATAGAGATGGTCTAAAACTAAGCCTCCGCTCTTATTATCGGGGAAGTGTAAGATGGGCGTTGATACGTGGACGGCACCAGTTGAGATCTCTCCCTGGAGTTTTACCGCCATATTGAGATCTTTTTTGTGGACCTTTTTCTTGACGCATAAAAGAAGTCTACAATATGGAGGGCTAGTTTATAAACTGCATTTTTCCGAAACAGATCAGCCGAATAGTGAAATCATTATGCGATAAATTTATTGATTGATGGATTGTTAACGTCGTGTCATATTATTTCACTTACATGCCAGAGATGTATTCCAGCAATAATTGACGCTAGCACAACCTTAAAATGTCAAACAATTCTGCTTTGTTGGAAAGTTAATCTTCCTCCAGTGCTAAGTTAAGACAACATTGCTTCACGCCAAACAAACTGGTCACACGGCGCGATGAATATAGGATCTCTACTATTACACCAATTGATCAATAAAATCTATAGAACTTGTGCCATTAGGCCTTTTGAGAGTTCACTCTGCTGGAGAGAAATCATTTCGGCATGACCAAAGACAATTTCATTCCCAAATTATTTTCCTTTTATTGGTTTAATTAATATTGAAAATCCATCTAGGAAATAAATCTCGGGAAACATCATCAAAAGCGTGAAAAAAGCTATGACTGAATATTAAATCGAACATGGCAACGGTACTTCATTCACGTAGTGTTTCAGGAATGTAATTGCATTCTTTGTTCTCGAAACAAGGTCAAGGCTATTGTTGTCGATTCAAAGATTTCTCTTATTTTTACACAAGGACAGTATTGACAGACATTGTTGTGTGAAAATAAACACTTGTTGTATAGTTTATATCACAAGCTTGGATGGAAATAAAACACAAAAATTTAACAAATAAGTCATATCAATCTAGTTTAACATTAAAGATAATAGTTAAACTGGTCATTTTAGTGTTTTTGGAATAGCATGTGGTGCGTTACACCGCTCCAAGTAACGACAATGATCAGATCTTGACTTATGCCAATTTAGTCAGTTACTCCTCAAACAGCAGATATTTCATGAAATAACATAGAAAGTGATAGTTTAATCGTAATGTAGGCTAAATATGCTCAAAAATATGCAAAGTTGTAATTTAAGTCCTTCGTACAACTATACGAAGCGGAGAAAATGACTCGCTTGTAAAGACTCGACATGTTTAGTGTTGTAATATGGCTTTTCCAAACTGCTCGGCGAATTTGCATTATTTTTTTTATATCCTAGCCATCATGGATTTGATTATCTGGGGTAATACTATATCTATATGCATATAGATATCCACACTAACAAAATCAGCATATAGATATCCCCACTAACAAAATCTGCATACAGATATCCCCACTAACAAAATCTGCATACAGATATACCCACTAACAAAATCTGCATATAGATATCCACACTAACAAAATCTGCATATAGGTATCCCCACTAACAAAATCTGCATACAGATGTTCCCACTAACAGAATCTGCATATAGATATCCCCACTTACAAAGTCTGCCTACAGATATTACTTTTGAAAAACTGCATACATATATTACTGCTCACAAAATGCAATACGGGCAGACTGAATGATACACTGGTCAATGCTGTTAATATTCTTCGGGCTGTCCACTTGCACTACAGAATAATGACCGTATGTTTTGAGAAATTGAGAGTTGACAACCGTCCTGTTTTGGAAGTCTCGGTGTGTATTGTTCTGTATTAATATATTTGAAATATTTTCTTATTCTTGGTTCTTCGTTTTGGTGCCTTAATGTGTTGAGATGGAGTAGCTTGGAATTCGATATTTAAGTTCACAGTAAGAACAGTACGTGTAACACTTAAACAGTTGACGTGTATCAACATTATCCATAATTTGAACCGTTTACACGTTGAGTATATTATCTAACCAAGATAATAAATGGATGTCCGGATATTTTACCCGTTGACCCCTTTCTAATAGGGGGGTTTGGTGGTTGCTTTTATCAGTCTCAAGTCAGATTAACAGCGGCCTCATTATGTTAATTTATTATGGTGTTCACCACACTGATTTATTTAACCCAAATCATTTTTTTTCTTCTAAAAATGTTTTAATCATTTACCAAGGTTTTATAAAGTTATTCTGTTTTTGTCCAGACCCTCGACCCTGGCTTAGTGTGTCTGTCCATTAATCCTACATCGATATATCGTTCACGGGTTGTGTCTGTCACACGATGGGGCTCAGGCAATCGTAGGGTTCGTTTTTACGAGGTTTTCCACCGTATTTAAGCACAGAACGGACGATAAACCTCGAACTTGTACGGTGACTTCCTCCTCTTAAAATGACGAAAACGTTTGGATTTAATCAAATTCAGTAGAGACAATATGGCCACCATAACATAATTTTACAATAGTTAAATCTGCATGTGAACAGAAGATAATTTGAAAAGGACTTCACGGACTTGTTTTTGAAAACGGCTTCCTCTGATTAAGAGAACAGATGTGATTGCATTTCGCAAAATTCCATTCTTTAAAATATTTCCCCTAATTAATAATCTTATTCGTGGTGAAAAGAGGAAGAGCTTTTGTCGAAGTAATTCTTCTAAAAAGCCTTTCTTCGTGCGACCATGGCTGTCTTGTTTAAGTATCTGAAGCATTTTGAAAAAAATCTTTTTCTAGGAGTATAACCAAGTGTGCACCCTCAAATCGGGCTGTGATTGCCGAGCAGCTGGTCTTATTCTAGCAGTGTTCACAGGTCATTTTATATCAGATAATAGCGCGTCAAACAGCCTTCACGGTAGAAATTTTACTGCGGAAGCCAGATTTATTTTAAGATACTCCATTGGAGGAAAGTGGTTGATATGACTGAACTAGTTATTCCATATCGATGACATTTGTACATGTATACTCTATAGGCATTGCCAATAAACACTATATTTAGACGAAACCGCCGCGAAGGCCTTACAGGTCGGTTAATATGTCTGCAATCTTTTGCCCATATTTGCTAACACAAATCTCCGCAGGCTTATATCAAAATTAAATTTTTCATTTTGTAAGAACCCAAATACAAGGAGAACAAACTATACGGATTCTTAACGTTTTAGTTTTTCCAAGAGGTTTCAGCTACTTTGATTTCAACAATTATTGGAACATGTTGGTTTCAGATAATGTATATTTCTTCAAACAAAGACACGGGTGGATCACTTGCCGAAAAGTTAGCAATCATATTTACGAATATACATGTATGTGTTACCAAATTTTGTCAATTGTTTATTCTAACCAAATGCGGAATCTAATTATCTGACGTCTCTCAGATATACCTTCTTTCGAAAAGCGCCTATATTTACAATGCTGTTTACGCTATGTTCATTTGTCGCCGGGACAATATGGGTCTTCTCGTGAAGCAGCTAACGTATTAAAAGTAATCTAAATAAGCGGAATGTTTGGATTGTTTGCGTTTATGAGGATGCGTTTTCCTAGACAGTTACAAATAGTGTCTTTCGGTAATTTGAGTCCGTCTTTATGTCGAAACTCAAGGGATTAAAGACAGCTGGTGCCAGTTCAATTACAATATACATATGATTTTTTCCCTTATAGGAGATACACTGATTTTTAGAAATCTGAGCGTCAGTTCATTTTACAAAAAAAAAGGTACAGGATTTGATTTCCTTCCCATTCGCCAATTTCAGACAGGAAACATCCAATACGGTCTCCTATAAAGAGATATACCGGAGGTCCGTGCAGGGATAAGCTTATGGGAATAGTCTGCGTAATTACCTAACAGATTGGCTTAATATCAAATCTGGATTGAGAATACATGTAGGCAAACCAATAATTTCTCTGCTCGAGAAAGGTGAATGTAGTTTTTATCTAAATTTAATGCATCAGTATAAGCCATAGACTTTATGATGTTTGTTTAATAGTCTGTCCTGGTAGCGCACACCAATAACGCTGCTCCTGATCCGGCAGATAACTGGTAATAGTTGTACCTATATAGATATAAATCCCAGACATATATATTATATACTAACTCCGTCAAGACATTACTGCTATTATAATTCGGTATATAGGAAATCCCTACGATCATAGTCTGATATGTCCGCATCAAAAACAAATCCCAAAATGTATTACCTTTCTAACGACTAGGGACTTACTAGTATATTGATCGATTAGGATTGAAGCAGAAATTTCACGATTTATTGCCAAGATGAAGATGTTTCTTGTTTTACTGGCCAATCGACTCTACTTTAAGATAGTAACATAATACGAATATGCCCAAAGAGACATGGAGTGTGTGTTTGCGGATATCCGTGGACGGACTTTTATCAGAAATGTAGAGTGTATATCATAAAATTCATCAATCCATATCTCAAGATAAGGCCAATCTTTATTCGAATATAACGAGTGACATCAGTATATAAAAACGAAAGTATTGTTTACGAAAAGTTGAGAGTATATTCTACATGCATCATCAATATATCGCCCCCACTACATTTATCCAAAATGGAATCACAAACCCCGGGTCTACAGGGTAAACACACGAACTTGCTTGGACAGTTGTCATATAAAATGTCCGTACATACATACATATTTCGATTTATTGGCGGCTCCATTCCTTAGAATGATGTGCGCTATAACTAGGTTTGTCTCATATGTGCTACACGTAGGAAGTCATACATCTTCTCCAGTTAAATACCATTACTGGATGTTACATGAAAGTAGATGGGTTAGATAGACAGATTCGGGTGGGTATACAGTGACTAGACTAGACACAAACATACAAAACATTAATACACATACATCACAGAGAACATGCATGGATTTATAAATCAGCTATTATGGCAACGTAAAAGGAAATTGCCAGTTATTTGAAAAACTTTAGAAATAGAACTGCGAGGCTTAAAAATTTCAAGCATCGAGGGATTAAAAATTCCAACACTTTGGAGATCAGCATAAAAACGAGTGCGCTGATGAGTATATATTCGACAATGAAATAAAAAATGAGGGATGGTATCTTCTACCTTACAAAACTCACATAAACCAGACTCAATTATTTTAAAGCGATGGAGGTATGATTTTACAGGGTAATGCCCGGATAAAAGTTTTAAAAACAAAACTTCAGATTTTCGGGATGACAAATTTATATGTGGGGTAAAGATTTCTGGATAAAACTGATAAAAAATTATAATTTGCTTAATATTGACCTTATCTGGACTTGTTAGAGGTAACCAAGACATCTGGAGAAAAGGAAAGGAACATGTACATGTTATAGAAAATATGTGATATAAATGTAGCAAATAAGATATTCCACAAATGATTAAAATAAGTCAAACTTTAAACAAGTATTTTAAGGAAATAAGGAGGACAAGAAAGCTTTCTGATACACTCACAATAACCAGTAGGCTCTTTCGATTGGTGTTTTTCTGTACGACATAATGGATCTTTATGAGAGAGAAGTAGACATTTTAAGAGTTTGATATTCCTGTATGAGACCAGTGAACTGGGTGTAAGGTTGGTCATATTGAATCACAAAAGAAAGTCTGTCCTTCTTATAGGCCCTTTCATTTGTTCCTAGTTCAAAACAAATGGATACTACGTCTGAAAATGCATTTTTGAAATAAAAACTTTTATTTATTTTCTTATGATAATTGCGATAAACTATGTGTTGATATCATATACACCATAAAAACAAAAAGCAAATTGTCATAGTTTCTATTAACATAGTTTATATTTTCTTCAAAAGTACTCAATTGATTTTTAATATTTTCTTTATCATTTATGTGTTATGTATTGTCATATATAACAAGTCAAGTAGCTGTAGATCTTTTCACAGCTTTCTTCGTCAATTGTTTTCCTTTGTTTCAATCAATTTGTTATGCATACAGCTTAAATCCACAAAAATATTCTATATGTGCATGCGAGTTTGTTTACCGTTTGTCTCGTCGTCAGAAGGAACATGTCTGAGAGTTCGAAAGGATTTTCCTGTTGCAGTGGCGCTTACAATATTTTGTAAAATGGGGCAAGGGGGGGGTATCAAACCCGTAAGGTCAGAGAACGAGGAGGGCCGTACAGGCAATCTCGTTAATTTTGGCAATTAAATTTATTCTTTCATTGTGATTGATGGATTATGAGAGATTTTAATTGGTGCAGTTTTAAAAGAAGAGACAAGAGACAAGAGCCACATGTCTAGCACAAGCATTTTGTAGTTTAAAGGTCTATCTGGTGTCACATCAGACACTCAGATAGGACAACGCTGCGCAGGACTTCTACGTACAACATGATAAAGTGCTAGAATTGATTTAAATAATTAGGACCAAATAATTATATGATATAACAGTGTAATTTTTTTAGGTTTTTAAGTTTTCGAAAACCTTTTTGATATGACTTTTCGGAGAACAATACAACTCAATTGAACAGAATATTGGTACTGAATCTTAGACAAAAGAACGCAGCACTGACGTATATTTTGGAAAAAGTACTAAACTAGAAAAAAAACTGTTAAGTCTAATGGCTAAACATATATGTTTATGGTAGCCATTTAAGATATAAAAAAAACCCGGAAACCGGGCGGGGGCACAGGGGCCGCATAGAGTTTTGCTCTATTTATGCTGATTATGATTTAGAGTTCCTTTTTCTTTAAATTCTCGTAAGCATTGATATGATACAATTGCAGTCCGTCGCAGCCCGGGATGGCAATCTCGGCTAAGTTTTACAATGAAGTCTATTCATTTATTGTGATTGATCGATTATGATCGATTTTAACTGGTGCAGTTTTGAAAGAAACACAAGTCTACTACAATTACTGTGTTGTCTTAACAGGTCTTGGTGCTACACCAGTTATTATGATAAGGCACGGATGTGCAGGAATTTTTCATTAGTACATCTATGCATGCACTACAATAAAGAGTTTTGAATATTACTATGCCAAACTTTTTTTTTTCCTTCACCCAATATATTGATACCCACTCAGATGTACATTGTTAAACCACAATCCCATATGTGAGCACACAAACACAGTAATAAAGCTGTGCTGTTATGTTTAGGACACAGCTGAGAAAAACGCCATGTTATTTTTTATTTTGTTTGAGCTTTCAACACTCTGAGAGTAGGGTTTGTTTGCTTTTTTGTTTGTTTGGTTGGGGTTTAACGTCGTACGCAAAGGTATTTCCGGAGAATACGCACAAATAAGTGACGTAACCAGGCTAAGGAACCATGTGACTTAGTTGTTGCTTTGTCAAAATCACTGCACGAGGGAATAGTTCACCAAGCAATCCTGTTCAGGATGCAAATTCAATATTTTCGGCGTTAATAATGTTTGGATTAAGGTATAATACTGTTTATTTATTACCTGTTATTTTTTTTCATTAAAATATCGTTAAAATTTTAGCTATAACCGCTTAATATAGGACATATTAAGGCACTGTTTACGACTTAGAACAAAATATCACCTTTGTTAACTTGAATCCGGACTCCGTGTTAGGATGTATGTCAGATGGTGAATATTATACAGAACCGAATTATATGGATTACAGTCGAAAAACAGTAGCCTTTCCAATACTCTGTGATCACATACAATCTCTGTTTGAGTTAATAATATCTACACAGTTTTTATTAAACGACCAAAGTCACGGCTTATGTAATAAGTGCTTTAATTGATTTTAACAATCCTATTACATTAAATAAATATTCGCACATAAGTGCAGATAATTAGAATCCATTAACAAACTTTATGAGAGATGATAAAATACCTTCCCCACAAACACCCAAAGACAACATTTCTCGGTGAATTATATGAGGAATATTATTTTATATCGAAATGCGTTAAAATTGATCATTTGTAAATATAAACTTTTCATCGACGGATCCCAATGTTTATTCAATGTTTATAGCAATGTTACGATCAGATGGAAAACTTGCACAAACATTAAACAACACATCAGAAACTTCATACATTGAATTTCTGGCAGTCCTCGGTATATAATTAAGCCAGACTGCGGTTCGATATTCAACGCCAACAATGCAGTAAAATTTATTGATTTTGCCTCGAAGGAAGGGCTGTTTAAAGTAAACCAATATTTGATGATTGTATTTTATTGATAACTACCTTTACTATTGTAAACAGATTGGTGTATTTTTATGTGACAAATGTAGTTTTACGTAGAGTATAATGCTTTAATTGATGATGCAAAACAGTAGTGTTTGCGCAGGTTAATTTCATATTGGACCATGACGCGTGATTTGAAATGCCGCAAAATTGTAACTAGTGTGATATTGATGTGGCGTATATATATAAGCATGGGTTTCTAAAAAGGAACCGGAGGTGTTTGTGGAAACAGGGGTTTCCTTATGTACATGTATCTTGATACACCATTCTAAAATATAATCGATTCTACTTTCTACGTCGAGACTTTAGCTCTAAGATACACCCGTCCCATTTTGTTTTGCACTTCTTTTATTTGCCAATCTGTGGCAAACGTCGCCTCAAATATTGGCGGAAATTAACACTTCATGTTTTGTGATTTGTGTTATAGTATAATTTTCTATGTGTGTACATCGCCGTTCTTTAAGTGAAATACACTTGGTTACGGTGTTAAACATCAACCAATCATAGTTTGGTACACTCCTACATGATTCCAAGAATCGGTTCAATCCTATAAGTGTTAATAATGTTATCAATCCCGATGTCGACCCGAGTTGAAAATATGTACTTGCTGCATTACTTGGTTCCTGATTGCTGCGATACAATGTTAATGATTATGTGTGAAGAGTGAACTGCGTGCCATCAGTATGTCCGTCATAGATAGATGTCCACATGTAGGCGATTCATCAACAGACATTACTTCAGGTGCGTGATTCATTACGATTCCTGTCATCTGCCTCGCAGTGATGTGTACTGTCTGGTGGTTAGAATACTCAAATAGTTCCAATTATAATAATTAAACCATGCTTTTGTTTCCGAATAACAATTCATGTGTGATTAAAATATTCAAAGGATGTGTTTCCTCTGATTAAAACTGATGCTATGACATGACCGGAACCCGGAAGGGATTCTTTGTGACATTTCAATCATTTAAACTGTATTCATTATACTATTGACTTTTCTTGCTGGTTAATCTATTGTTTTATCTTGTTTGATATTTAAGTGACGGCCAAAGTACAGTGCATTAAACTATCATAACCTGAACCATTTATCATGTGTGAAAGTTTGGGAAAAGTGTGTTTAAAAACAGCCAGAACGCTATTCGGGAAGGTTAGACAGCGGTTCGATAATCGCCTAAAAGTATATTTGTTGATATTTGCTTTGAAAGTAGCGATGTTTAAAGCAAACCAGTTCATTAAGAAATTAGAACATGATCCTCTGACCACGTGAGTGACATTTGACGAAAATGTGTTTTTAAAAAACCGTTAGAACGCAATTCCAGAAATCCAGACCGCGGTTCACTATTCCCCCTCAACAATGCAGTAAAATTGATTGATATTTTGCCTCGAAAAGTAGGGATGTTTGAAGCAAACGAGTGTGTAAATCTATATTATAACGTGATCCACTTATCATTTGTGTGACATATGACGAAAAATATTGACAAAGCAGTCAGAATCACATTCGGAAAATCCACACCGCGGTTAATCCCCAACAACGCAGTAAATTTGATTGATTTTGCAGTGAAAGAAGGGATGTTTAATGCAAACCCAAGTGTATTAATCTATTAGAACATGATCCACTTATCATGTGTGTGAAATTTGACGGAAATGTGTAAAAACAAAACTGCCAGAACGCTATCCGAGAAAGCCAGAACGCGGATCGCTATTCATTGCCAACAATGCAGTAAAATTGATTGATTTTGCATTGAAAGTAGGCCTGTTTGAAGAAAACGAGTGTTTTAATTTATTAGAACCTGATTCATTTCATTTCATTTATTTCACCAGAAAAACAAGCATTGTGAAAAAATAAAGTTATTAACATATAATTAATGATACATGATATTGATAACAGAATAATACTTTCTGGCGGGATCAGAAACCCCAGAGGGCTTATTTTATCCCATTAAAATTAGCGAAGTAAATAAAGTTCAAATGTGTAAATTAGATAAATGTCAATTGCAATGTATTGTAACGTAAGTGAATATATGAATAAAGATTCACTGATCAGGTGTGTGAAATTTGACAAAATAATTTGGTCAAAACTCTCAGAACCACATTTGAAAATCACAGACCGCGGTTCGTAATTAATCATCAACAAGGCAGTTAGCTTTATTGATTTTGTATTGAAAGTAGGGATGTTTTAAGCAAATTCGTGCGTTAATCTATGATAATACGGTTCACTTATCATGTATGTGAAATTTGACGGTATAACACGCGTTATTAACAGAGGTGTTTACCTGAACATCGGTACAAATATTGACTGGTCCCCTCGATTAGCTAACCGTAAATCGCGGTCTAACTTTATTGACTCCCTTACATCTATGATGCTGTGAACATTGACACCATTAACATTAAGTGAAGTTTGTGTTTCTGTTTGATCAGAATTAACTCTGTTAACTCAACAGATTGGTTTGTTTGGCCCAGATGATAGGCATGGCAGTCTTTCAGAGCACTGCATTGTGTATGTACATTTAGCGAGGTGTTATTTGGCACATCATTAACTAATGGAAGAAATTCCTGACCGGGTTTCCCACATAATCTACACAAAACGGGAGATCTATCATTTGCCTCTACGCAATTGGGGCATTGTATAGGTCAATGTTATGTGGTTCCTCTTTGTTGTCTAAACGCCCGACAACCAAGACGGTATATTTGGATTTATGTATATGTTTGATTTATTTTTCGAATTTTGGATGAACAGGGTAAATTCCGAATAACAAACCAGTTACCACATAATTGTTATCGGACAACTGGTGACCACTCAAAAAACCCATGCACGACCCTCCTCTGGTTGCTGGCAGGCATACCATCCACAAAATAATGGTTCACAAGAATCGAACCAACGACTCTTGAGGTGTGCTGGATATATGGACCAGAATAATGTATCCTTTTTAATAAAGCACATGTTATGGATAACTCCGCCCCATCTTTGACTTTTGATAGCGATTATAAATCATTTATCCAGAACATAAATATAAATATATTAGCAAGGCCTGTAACCGATAGGTCCCGGGTTCGAATCCTATTGGAGGCAAACAATTGTTTCTCTCTTCATTTACTCAATATGTAATAGCACGAAGTTAGTCTGACTATATATATATGTTGTTCAGGGCCTATTGCGAATATTTTATATTTGATTTATTTTTTTTGTCTCAATCATAAAATTGCGCTTAACCGTTATATCTCCTTAGAGTTTTTCAATCATTTATATTATTGCATTAACTTGATTAGGCGTTTCTCTGTACATGTACCCATCTCTATAGGTCTTCTTCAACACTAGTAACTTTCCATCCTTCTCTAAGGCACTGATAAGACCAGTCAGTTTGACAGAGTACTCCGGCAGTCGTGACCACTCTCGCTCCGATCCCACAATGATTATGTGACCCCCTGAACACAAACTATAAATACATTAGAACGGATTCTCATGTCTACACATATGATTAATAGAAATAGATGGATCAATCGGGTAAACGTTACAAAACAATAAGACACACTAAACAAAATTGCCTTTATCTAGCCTTGAAATTCGAGAATTTGTGCAACGAATATATAATTAGCCACAGAAATTCGATTTAAGTTCCGTTACCTTCTTTTTTGTCTCGCAGAGACTGGGCACTGGGGATGGTTTTTTAAAATGTCTTTGTGTTTTTGCATATGGGTTTATTTTTGTTTGATATTTTTTATTATTACAAAAACTCTTTTATTACCTGACTTCACAATGAGCAGCATCTCTTTAATAGCACCATGTGGTAGATGGCCCGCAGAAATAGCCCCAACACACACTATGACGTCATACCTGGCTGAAACATAAGCACGGCACATTTCAATTTTATGAAAAATATTTATTTCGTTTTTTTAACAGCGGCTAAAGCAACTTGGTTTATGATATTGTTCAATTCCATTCCAAGCTTGTAATTGTGTCAAAACATTAAGTAGATATCGTCAAGACGAAACTATACATACTCAACAAAAGCATATGTCAGCGACATTGTTAGGCGAGTTTATTCGTTTCTCGTATTCTTAATAATATTAGGTCGTTTTATACTGTTAACCGAATTATACCCTAAGAACAATCAATAAAGACTTCACAATGTTAAGTGCACAAAAGCTACATAGATCAAGAGTTCGTCCTTTAATACTAGTATATCCGGTGAACACCTTAACGACCAGGTGACTATTAAACGGTCACGGCACGCGGTCCTATGAGTGAAATAAGCTTAAGTAAGGCGCCGATCCCCAGACAAACAAACCTTAACAACAGAAGAAGAGGCAGTTTTATGTTATGTATTTAGAATGGACTTGCCTCACAGTCTTGTGCTTAGGCACAACTGTTAGCGCTGAGATGCAAAGGGAGAAAATCAAAAACAGCATTTGAGCAATGGCATGTATATTCTAGACTATAACTACATCACCCCCATGAAGCCTTGCGTGAGGGATAAAGGGATAATCTATCCCTTTCCTTGCTAGGTTGGCTTTATACCCGGTTATCTCTCTTCCTTTGCTAGTTTAGCTTCAGACCCGATAATCTATCTCCCCCTCGCTAATTTGGCTTATTACCCAGAATCTCTTCTCTCGGTAGTTTAGCTTTTTACCCTATAATCTATTTATTACCTTGCTAATTTTGCTTTATACCCGATAATCTATCTCGTCTCATGCTAGTTTGGCGTTATATCGGATAATATATCTATTCCCTTGTTAGTGTGGCTTTATAACTGATAACTTTTTCCTTACGTTACTAATTTGGCTTTATGCTGGATAATCTATCTATTTCGTTGATAGTTTGTCTTATATTCGATAACATATCACTTCCTTTCCTAGTTTGGCTTTATATCCGATAATCGATCTCTTCCCTTGTTAGTTTGGCTTTATACCCAATAATCTATCTCTTCTCATGTTAGTTTGGATTTATACTCTTTATGTCTTTCCTTGTTAGTGTTACGGACCGGGGAGAATGGATCATAAACACGTTATCAAGTTACAACATTTATTCTGGAAGATTTACACTTCGGAACACTAACAAAACCTAACTCAAATCCCTGTGCCAGTCTCCCAAGGAACGCTCCTCCGGGAGATAACCCCCAACCACCTTAGGAGTCATTAAGAGTAGTCTCCCCTTATTCGAGTGACGATAACAAACACCGTTACATCAATCCCCCTTAACAAAAACGAATTCCACTGAGCATTAATTTCTGCCTACAAACATTGCATGCATGTACAAATCATTATTTAACTTACAGGAGAATGTCTTGTTAACAACATAATTCACTACTCGAGGCAAATGACAAAATGCAGGTAACGATATGAAAGTGTTAACAGTAAGTCAGCCCATAATTACAAGTAACACATAAGCTCTAACAGGGAAAAGTGTGTCACTTGAAAAATACATAGTATACATAGTATAGGCAATTGTGGCTTTGGAATATATCATGTATATATATAGTTTAACACAAAAGAAAAAACAGTGATTGTTCTGGTATCCAAATTGAACTGGTTAGATACATAGTACATAGCTTTTAATAGTTCACGTGGTTGTGAGTGTATTATGGCTGAAAGTAGGAGATAACACATCCCTATCCCTCAACTGTATTTTGCTAGAATACAACGATTCACAACATTTTAAGAAAAAAAAATTCAAATAAAAACAGAAAGAGTGCAAAATGGTGAAAAACACGCTGTCACATATGTTCAATGCAAGTAAGTTACCTACGTTTTGTATTTGTTACAGTACGAATTTTTGAGTGCAAACGTTTAACCATTGCTTGGCAGGGGAGATTAAGGTCATTGTAAGGCACCCATCAGTTGTAACTGTTACTAAACGATAGCCACTTGACACGGTAAAGCCATTCACCACGAACAAATTTCTTACTTAGTACCTTCTCTATCTCGTATAATGCCTGTGAAAGATTTGACTCATTTTTATCGGCTTCATTTTCCGTGACAGACTGAATATCGGATATATTGTCTGCTAAAATGTTGTTTGGAGGGACCTCATCAGAATTTAGTTCGGCTGGTTCGGTGACTTCAGCTAATACTTTTAATGAGATTGGACAAGATGTTAGTATGTCCGTAGCAACAGTATTGTCTCTCTTTATGTTGGTAGTTGTCCGAACTATGTCTACTTGTGGGGAATTACCCCCCGCTTGTTCAGACTGATCGTAATTTTCACAGTTCATTGATTGGTCACATTTTGAATCGTCTACCGAATCGTACGTTCGGCGACTAACACCATCAGCGTTTGCGTGCACCCGCCCGGGGCGATACTTAGGGTAAAGTCATATGTCTGTAATAAACAAACCCAACGAGCTAATCTACAGACTGGTTCCTTGAGAGATAATAACCACTGAAGTGCACTATAATCTACTATGGCCGTAAAGTCAGTATGCCTGAATAGATAGTCAAAATGTTTAACACCAAACACCTGGCCTTCATTTTGAGTAACGCCATAGTTCCGTTCAGCAGAATTGAGCGATCGACCCGCATAACCTATCACACGTTCAGTGCCGTCCTGCTCTTGACATAAGACAGCACCCACTGAGAAAGAACTCGCGTCCGTGTACAACGTAAATGGTTGGTCATGACGGGGATATCTAATAACTGGAGCACTTGTTAATGCGGTTCTTCGTAGGTCAAAGGCGGCCTGGCAGTCAGAAGTCCACACAAAAGGCGTATCTTTCTTAGTTAAAGCATACAGGGGAAAGGCAATTTCAGAATATTTGGCGATAAATTTTCTGTAATAGCCAGAGAGCCCAAGGAATGCTCTTAGGTCTTTGAGATTAGAGGGCACTGCATATTTTTTCACAGCAGAAACTTTCTTTTGATCAGGTGAAATCCCGTGCTGCGACACAATGTGGCCTAAATATCGAATCTCGTGTTTACAAAAAGTGCATTTGTTGGGTTTAAGCCTTAAATTTGCCTGTCTCAGTCTTGTAAAGACTTTGCAAGTCAATTAAATGATGTGAACTGACTGAATTCTGGACTTACTTCATTTCCCCCCGAATCCTCCCCCAATTTACACTTGCAAGGATGTTTCGGAATGCCTTGGCTTTCTTTAGCTGCTCCGCAGGAGTCCATTACATTGTATTTGGCATTTTAAAAGGTTGCCAAGTACACTGTGGATCCGAATGTGGGAATACGGCCATTCTTTGTGCGAATAGGGTAATATATGCATACGATCAGGGCCATCATCCTAAGACATGGTATCTCAATATACAGATTTCTATGGAAATGTCATGCTGTCAAACGCTGCTTAGTTGTATTCTGACCAAGATTCAAATGCTTTAAATGCCTTGCGTGCAGCCCGTCTGTGTTGAAAAGCTGAATGGGAATTGGTCGTTACAAAATGAGACACCAAGATATAGTTCATTGACTGAACTTGAATATGACTTAAAATGAAAAGACAAAACCTGCTTATGTTTGTAAGTTGATTTTGAGCACAGCTTTCCTTCATTATTTTTCCTCATGAGTAGACTCCTACGGTCGTTAAATCGGCTTATTCCATTGACCGGTGGATTTAGGGGGAAAACCCAAGTTGACGATATAGGTTTCTAATGTGCCAAGGTTAATACACCCATGTCTTAACCTTGGCTCGCGAAGATGGATCTGGGCTGGTGAATTTCTCAGTGATACCTGAATTAACGTGGGATCACTGGTCTACTTTCGAAGGCATCGCTTAGAATATCGAAGTCTTTTGTCGCAATCGGTTTTGCTCAGCGATACAATACCGTCTCTACCACAAGGCTTCACGGGGGTGAATCGTTCTAGTTATAGCCTAGAATATGCGTGTCATTGCCCAGATGCTGTTTTTCTCCCCTCTACATCTCAGCGCTCACAGTTGTGACTAAGCAATGAGACTGTGAGGCCAGTCCATTCTAAATCCGTAGCATCAAATAGCCCCTTCTCATGCTGTTTGGTGATTGGCGCCTTACTTAGGGTTATTTCACTCATATGACAGCGTGCCGTGACCGTTAGTCACGTTTTAAGGTGTTCACCGGATATATTAAGGGATGAACTCTTGTTGTATGTACTTGTTTTCACTTAACATTGTGAAGTCTTTCTGGATTGTTCCTTGGGTATAATTCAGTTAATTTAACCCTTTCGCTGCCAATGTCGCACTTTTGCGACATGAGCTTTACTTACGTTTAGTGCCGATGTCGCATTTCTGCACCATTTGAGTACACATTAGTTAGCCATTGATTTTTCGCTAGTGAGAAGAGTTATCGGACCTGATGCTAGACGGCCTG
>JAVFBX010004677.1:0-18796 GCA_034783855.1 Mopalia kennerleyi | reverse complement strand
ATCACAAAACAAGAAGTGGTTATCCAGAAATTGTATAATTATGTTACCCCACTTCTAAATGTCGTTCAAAACTTATGGGAAATGGTATGTTTCAATGCTATAATTGGTTCACAGTTAACAATTTCTGTTGGCATTTTTGAAACTTATTGACTCCAGTAAAATGATGAAGACTTCATAGGTAGATTATTAGTTTCACAGAAGACTTATTGAAAACATAACTTTATGTCTATGCCAGTGAATAAAGTAGTAAAAGCTCTGCCCACCTGGACCAACTCATTGATTAGAGGTTAAGTTTTGCACACATAATCTTCAGCTGGTTTTAATTGTGTGCAGGTTGTTACTGCTATGTCGTAACTTAATGAACACCATTGAGGTTAGGTGTAAACATTGCCTATTGACAAGTTACATCATTTTCATCTTATCTATAGTCAAAACCAAACGCGACATGTAGCCTGGTTTGATAGCGGTTTACATCCCTCTTATTGGTATTATGAGAATAGTAATTAAACACTTTAAAATCAAATTGCTGGCACTCTTGTTTACACGGTGTATTACTGTCTGACATACATTAATAGACATTTATGATCTTGTGACGAATATGCATGCATGGAGTCATTCTAATCGAAGACTTCTTTTAAAAAAATGGCTGTTGTTTGGATTACTTCTCTAATCTTAATCTGACACGGAAGCATACACCCTGGAGTTACTATATTTAGTCAAGCTTGAAACATGATAAGGTAACCTGGTCTGTCTTTTGATAAGACGATGACAAGATTAAATACGTCTGGTGTAAAGGTGCCGGTATATTTATGAATCTGGGTTGTTGTCATCGTTCTCTAGTCCAAGAATGAGAAGAAATGTGTAATACAGAAGCTATACTAGTTTACATTGTAATTTCTGATTAAGTTCAATACCGTTTCGAAAAACTGAATCCATGCAGGAATTCCTAACAGTATAGGGGGGGGGGGGGGATTATTTACTGAGGAGGCACCTTCGTGCTATCGATTTATGCTCGAATCTGGTCACTTGTGTTTGGGCTTATGAATCCAATTGGAAAACAAATGAAACCCCGATTTGTTCAGGAGGGTAACTGGGGATAAGAGAGAAATGCACTTGTAACAATGTATATCACACCAAGTAAGATATCGTTCCTGTTTAAAAGTAGGAATTCTACCCAACAACATCTAACTGAGTCTGATAAACTTGGTCATTATCCAAGAGCATATTGTGTTGTAATATTGGGTATTGTTTTCGTGAACTGTGCGTTGACTGACAGCTTACAGCTGTACGACTATAAAAGAATGTCTTCTTGCTACATATTATTGCAATTTTTTAAAACGTTACTGACACATTTGATTACTTTAAATAATTTTCTTTAAATTTTTCAACACACATGATATGCGTTAACATTTTTTTAAGCTGAGTTTTTCCGTTACTGTGGCGTAAAGTAGAGCTCCACCACTTGACTTCCCAGAAAGAACGTGATCGCGAGGGTTTATCCCACTGTAGGCGTCTGTGTTGAAAAGCTAAGATGGTACTTTATGATTACCAAATGATTCTAGTCGGAACATGTCTATAATGAAAGCAGACCCTATGCACTTTCAAAATGGATAGTTAGTTGTGACATAAATACTGTTAGTTGTTAACTAACTGTTTACAAATTAACCTCTTTTTTGGCGTACGTTATGTGTCAGCCATTTTAATTGCTTCTTTATAAGATATAAAGCTATCCGTCACCGTGGTGACTGAAAACAATACTAACCAATGTGACACTTATGGTGTTGTAAATTATTTATTTTCGCCTCAAGTATACTTTCTGATAGACTAAGACATTAAGATATCCGTGAAGGTATTGTAAATCACTGGAGATATGGCTATGCCGCCTTTCCCACCATGGTACGCCTCGACTTCATATTACCTGGCTATAAGAGTCTGTGTCGTCAGACAGACCACTCATTAGAGACGGGAACACCACACCTGGACAGCACATCAGCAAACTGGACCAGAGATCCACTGCCTAATCCCACAATCTGTGAGTTGAGGACAGGACAGCGAATGGCGGGTCTTCATTCCAAAACACCAGAATCTAAAGGTGAGTCCTCATTCAAGTCCAGCCGGTAAAAGGGTTGTAGCTTCGAAATCACAGGTTTTAATATGGACGGTGGAATTAAGGGATTCCGCTGAAAGTAGATATCGCGAGGTGGTGTTTTGAAGGATTGTTTGCGGTTTTGCGCGAAGTACCCCCAAATGGAAAGCCGTTATATAAGTGAAATACCCTTTAGAACGGTGTTAAGCATCGATCAAATACACATCAAGACACTCGCCGATAACAACGCTGTGATGTGGTGCAAAACAAGTCCCAGAAGGTCACATTTATGTTCGTTTAAAGCTCCAAATGGAGGGAATGTGACTGGATAGTACAAATCAGGAACAAGCTATACTCACGATGGATATATTGCACACCATAAATATGCTGAACCAATGCACCATATAATCGTAACTGATGCATAATGCTAATATGACACACTATTTTAACCAAACAAGTTCTAGAGTTGAAGAAAAATCCTGAAAACCTTACCTTTTGAGTTTTTGTGTGAGCTTTATGTAACATGAATTCTATTCAAATATGGCGTATTTAATATATTGACATTCATAAACCTGGTGCAGACTCTTCGCCTGTATGGAAGAGGCACCAGAATGTAGTTATTTAGTTTCACCCGCGTCTCGGCTGTAAGGTTCACGCTGTACAATACAAGTTTATCATGTACGTAGCGAACAAGTATATACATATAACACTAACTATACCTTAGCAAGCTATTCAATCCCATATCAGCCCTGATACTTTATGGGGAGGGCTATAAATTAGCCGATATCTCAAGCAGGCAACAATTTGAAGTGTTTAATTTTCGGGCGTTTCGCCTGTTACTTCGTTGTACAATAAAATATTATATAGCGTATATAAATTAATATAGGTAAGAAAAAAAAATTTGGGCCGATAATAACCCCTATGCTTTTTTGTGCAGATAATAAAATTTTATTAGAACATTCAAATTCAACTAGTAAGGTTTTATTCAAGGAAGCTCTCCCTTTACGAATTTCCCGGCGAAAACATGAAAATCAATCACTACTACATTAACATTGTATTAAGATAATTTTCCCAATTATTTCGTCTAGACGATTTCATTTCCACTTTATTTAAGGAAATGAAATTTTCTGGTGAGCAGATGCCGAGCAATGTACTGGATTAGCCCGGTGTTCCATTCTTTAGGCGGCCTGTCTTCTCCCTCTACTCAAACTGATTTATTATGTTGACTGTGTCATAAAGATTTACCATACCACGAACACGAAAAATTCTCCTCGCAATATTTAAAGGGTTTTATGAGTTTTATGTGATTCGGTCCCCTGCTAGGAGAAATTTTATTGCCCCAGCGAATAGCCCGGGGGAATCTTACCACTTTGCTGATTGGCTGGTTTGAGTCATGTGGTAAGAAGATCAGAGGTTCCCGCTACACAATCAAGTGGCTGCTAGCCTTTAGAGGAATATCAGGACAGTCTGAATCAAAAAGACGCCGGCTAGTTCTCTATCTAGCCTTTATTTCTTTGTTATCACTAAGTTTCTATAACCTTTACTCCTGCAGGCTTCTGTGTCACTCCTGGTGATATGACAGTTGTTGGACCTACTCTGCCAGTGTGACATCATTCTATCCGCGGTGGTTTAATCCAGGCAAATCAGACGAGCAGATCATTGATGGAGGATTAGTAGGTAAGCTATCCTCAAATATTCGTTTCAATTTGACATCTTTCGTGTCTGTTCGTCGTCATACAATAACCCTGTCCAGCGTCAAAGAGTGGTATGTAAAATGTCCTGTAGTCGTGTTAACTGTCCCCCGTATCTATGGTCCACGAATGCTTTTCCACGAGATCTACCCGCTTCATATATCATCACAACTTAATTTACCCACATATTATTATCATAATAAATCCCAGACAGCTATCAACCAATAAGGTGTTACCTTAACAGAACTCGCTCACAGGCGATTTGGATCAAGGAAATAGCTCTGGCTCATAGACATTCTCGCTATACATTGTTTGTGATTATTTATAATTGCCTAAATTTCTTCACACCTTACAATGTTTCGAAGTGTTTCGACATTTATTCCACAAAAAAACATTTGATATTTGCCAATTTGGGAGAAACGTTCCCCGATCAGTATCTGGATTAAGTTAGGCAATATATTTTTGTATTTATTTATTAAACGACTAGTTTCTCTATACAGTTCTAAATAATACATACACATAGAGTGTGGTTTTTCATTGCGATACTGTGGGCCGTCAACAGACGTGTTTGTTCCGTGTAATTAAGGTGTGGTTTATGAGACATTGGTAATCACCGTCTATCATATTAAACACTAGGTCAGAGTGTTTGTCTGCAGAGGGTAGAGGTCATGGCTTGGTCTGGAGAGCGCGCCCTAATCAAGGCCACTTTATTTATGAGCAAATAAGCGGTTAGTTATATACCAGTGAGATTATGCAGACTGGATTTTACCATTCAAACCCATCAACTCGTACTCTTATAACAACACTGCAAAACACAGGTTAATAATGGAACCATGAGACCAGAACGATATATAACAGCTTTTTAAAGACTTTTATATAAAAGTACGTTACATATATAAATAAACACATGGAAACTGTAAAAAGACAGATTACTGAATAATTTATTAGTATCTCAAAAGTACATATTTCTCTACAACAAGCTATTTATTATGAAAACATTAATTAATAACCAAGTATTGTTATTCCGAAGAAAAATACATTGGCCTTTGAACAATATATGTGCATGTTCAGAACTAATATTGTTTTCAACTTGTCATTGGGAATGAAAAGTTCTTAAAATTGCGATTTGTTTATAGCTAATATAAGTTCAGTTTCCATAGCGTTTTTGTACAAATTAAATATTTATTGTTTTTTCGAAACTCGAAGAGAAATAATTGCTCATGTTAGTTGTGTTCTTCTGTTTAAAAATTTGACAAGAAATCATGAATAAAAAAGACAAGGTACTGGTGAATTTCATGTTTTAGTATAACAAGAACACCTTCCAGGAGGGAGAAGGGGGGGGGGGGGGGATTGTTATCGTTAGCCAGACAGTTCTTATATAGAAATTGTATCTTCGTTATTAATTCAACAATTCTCATTTATTCCATTATTAAGGAGTGAGTATCAAACCTTTGTTCGATATTAAATATTGACCATAGTATAGTTGCATTAAATGGTAGAATTGACGCCCAATTCACTCTAAACTTAAGAATTTTATTTATGTTCACAGTTTATTTGATATCTCTTCTCACAACTATTTATACTGTTGTACCATGTAATTAATTGAAACCAAATAACATCTCAATGAAATGAGAGACTATCTTGCTTTGAATTCCGTATCAATGTTCGGTTTTATGGTAAACTCTAAGGTTAGTCGTAAAACTTAAACCTCATAAGCGTCAGAGATACACACATATACTTATATATATATATATGTATATATATGTGTGTTTGGCACCTGAATAAACAGTTATTGCATGTGTTTATTTTGACCAACAGTTCATGAGTTTGTAGTCAAATGCTGTACTCTCCAGCAGTCAGGAAGGTATGTATCCACACAGACAAAGTTATAAGGTTCTATCCAAGGCAGAGACACATGACCATTTCTATTTATACAGTGATATTAAAATGTTTACATCAAAACGATCACACACCACTACTGATAGATTCACGGAAGAAAAATCAACAATTATGTCATAACTAAACATTCACATTTCCATACAGCTAGATAGGTATTTATCCAAAATATTTACCTGTATATACAATGTGATTACAATGGAATTTTGCCAGTCTTGTTTGACTTTAAAACTAAAACGACCATCTAACGACATGACCAACTGTTTGGCAAGTTTTATTTTATGTCAAAGAAATTTGTATCAATAATTTATCTGTGAGAAAAATTCTTTACAACAAATGCTTTTAAAAATTTTCATTGCAAAGTTATAATGACATTTTCATTCTATAGCCAATGATAAATTAAGTAGCATTTTCGTTATGTCAGCTGAGCTGCTTCAACGAACTATGTCCCATATTTTCCTGAAATGCTTAACGCATCTCTGCTTAAGTCCACAGACTTGTCTTGAATAATTTAAGTATTTTAATTGTCATTTAAAGAAGCATAATGCTGTTAATATTGTTTTGTCTGTACAGTTTGATTATTTTATACCTTTAGATTGGGATGAACTTATTGATTATGAAGAAGGTTAATCAAAAGAATTTTTTTTTGAATAACGTTTGTTTTATAATGAATTAACTATAGACTAAGTTAAACTAAAATATTATAATATTTTAGGAAGTTAATGTTTCTTTAAGATTTCACTTCGTGCTTATAACAATTCTACATTTAAATCAACGGATATCAAAGGAGAGATTATGGTTCTAAATAACAAGATTTACATTGATGTATCCAAAGATAGTTGTCTGATGTCCATATCAATATCTGTAGATTACATGTTAATCTTAATGTGGTCTCATTTGACAGTTACTGAGAAAATGAGTACACTATAAAGGCAACTGTATGCGTTGGAATGTATTTTGGTGCTTGTACATGTTTTAATAAATGCATGTAAACTTAAGTCTTTTTCATTAATCTAGAGGAAGACATTTTTGATTTTAATTAATAGATACATGCAAATTTCTTTCTTTTTTATTAATCTAGATAAAGAAACATTTGTATTTCCGCCTATTATTTCACATGGACGTAAAGCTGAATGAATCAATACTCTGCTGAATGAGTAACATAATTAATTAATAATGTATAGATGTTCTCAGTGATACTTAAGATACCAACATCAAGATCGAAACAAAACACGCCAATAATGTAACTCGATTAATTTCAATTTGTTAATAAAATTGTTTTGAATGATTTATAATTTGCACCAGTCAACTTTTTAAAATCAGTTATAGTTGACTTTAAAACACCCCAAAACATTGATAACATATGACGTTAAAACTAGACATTTAAATAGATTTCCGCGACCAATGATATACTAAAACGGATTAATAGTTAAATGGCGTTGCTGCTAGCCTCAGTTTTTGCAACATAATTTTTTTTGTTATTGATAACCGCCATTGAAATGTGCTGTTCTTCTAAAAATATCGGTTATAAAACTTTATAAGTGTGATATATCTTGTAATTCAGTCTAACTTTCATCGTTCGTTAAATCCTCTTTTATTGTTTTGAAATTTAATTAAATAACCCTCGCTTTGCTAAACTTATGTTAAAAAAGTTCCTTATCAACTTCGCTAAGGAGGTAAATTATTTACAACGAACGTGTTTCTTAAATGAAAAACACATTATTACATTTCCACAATAAATTTATCAGAAATATTTTCTATATATATTAAGTGATTCAACAAAATCTGTCTAATTTGCGGTATTTTTCTTATTTCAAATTGCCATTTCGAACTATAACTTTTGAACCCTCACTTCGCTAGAACTGTGCACTGTGGTAAGCGGTTCGCGAAAAAATTAGTATATTTAAACAATATATAAGTATACTTATTTGCTTGCTCTTCGTAATTTTAACTTAATATTGGTTTAAGGCCAAGCGAGGTATACAGCAACACGCCATTTATTCTGAATACGATTTATTTATATTTGAGTACACCGTAAATGTTTTTACTTTAACAAATATGCCGAGAATATTAACATAGCTTTACAATGATCTTGAATCGATTGGCCAATCTCCAAACATGTCAAGTTTTATCTCTGCTGCTTGGGCGCATTACCCTGTACTGACAAGACAATTCATACGCGATAGGAAGGTATTGAGTTAAACCAGTCAGGCCGTATTGTATTATGAAGTGAGGATGGGATGCGTCCCGATACTGAGCTTGAACGGGCAAAGGGAAATAACTGTATTGTCAACAGGACATGTACGTTTTTACTAGCTGAAGGAACACATACAAAGCTTATTTGCGCTTGGTTATACACAAATGAATGTATATATATATTTGCAAAACAGGCCGTATTTCTCCCAAAAGTGTAGAATGTGCTTACTTTAATTATTAATTTTTAAAATACACCATATATTTGAGTTTAAATATTGACTGAAAATGCTTATGTTTTACCTTCTTTTGTTTGATGCATACCTTTTGGAGCAACATCTCGGCTCATCCCTACTTCTAGATATTTCAAATAATATTCGTCACAATAGTTACGTGCACTGATTGGACTAACACAAAATGCACAATTCACCTCTTCTACAGAGGATTACAATGTATTGTTGCTATACATGTTTTGGCAGACCATAGCCTACTCTCAGTCCATTGAAATGTTTACATACAAACCGTATTATTGAATTGGCGGGTATTTGTGAAACACATTCATCATGTCAAAGAGTAAATACCATTATGTATGGGCTGCTTGTTTTTGTTGTCAGCATCATCGTTAAATGTGTAATGCGGTCTCCGAATAAACCTTGTGACAGTGTTATGGTATTGTTTAGTTTATGGTACAAATATAATCATACTTTTTTGCATTCTTCGTGGTCCTACTGATGGATGCTGTTGCACTAAAATCAGCTAATCATTGTGCATAGTCTGCATACATATCGCTGTTAGAATCTCCAATATACCTTAACGTGTTGATTGCTTTGACCTGTGTTGCGACTGACCTTTCAACTGTGTCCGAAATGAAGACAGCAGCTCGATGGTTTCCATGCCCAGTTCGGGAGGAAACATCAAAGGCGGTTTCCTCTGAAATTGACTGTAAACTCTCTCATAAACCAACTAGAGGAGCAGAGGTCGGATTTGGCGGACTAATTAATTGACCCTGGACTGAGAGAATCTGAGGGTTGTTTGAAGCTAGTCCTTAAAGCACAGCTATAAACCATTCGAGGATTCTTGGACCCAATCAACTCTGTCCAGACAGCCACTGGGAGAATTACACTCCCACAACTGACCACGAAAACTTTCTACATCCGATACTTTGTCAACGATTGAAAGAAATAGTGTACGATAATTATTGCAATTAATGATTTATTTATAGATTTCCATTTCGATGCACTGATTAATTGACTTATTTACTTATATATGTATTCAATGTTGTTCGATGTAACACGAAAACAACCCATATAACCGACGACCTCTCCGTCTACCATACAAACCCACTCACGGCCTACCGGAATCGAACCCACGACCCCCGGAGTGAGTGGAGGCTGCGGACTAAAAGCATACATTCATACGAGCATTGAATCTTAATTCCTGTACCGAGAAGACCCCAACAACATTTCCTGTCACCGACAATGCATAATTTACGGCTAAAATTAAAACAAATATTACGAGTCTGTATCTGAGCCGTGCTAAACTTCTGTTTTTATTTTGCACAACGTTTTGTTTGCTTGAAATTTTCTGGCTTCATCTAATATCAGGCTCGTAACTATAATGTACTCAAATGTATTGTAATAAGGTAACACGCATATCAATTGCAATTAGGTACATGCACATTATTCGATATTATTTTTTGCTAAAAGAAAAAAAAAACAATTGCTTACAAAGTTGTAATATTTGTACGACACATTGAAACAGATTGGTGCTTACATTCATCTTGATTTATAACTCCATTTTTTGTCATGTTTTAAAAAAAAATTTACGTTCGAAAAAATTTATGAGTGAACGATGGAATGAATGTATGACTAAAATGCGTGAATAAATGATCGAATGAATGAACGAATTAAATAATGAATGGAATGAATAAATGGATGGATGAATAAATGAATGAATGAACGAATAAATGAATGAAATGAATGATTGACAAAAAAAGAGAAAAACATATTAAAGCAACCTCCTTATACTAAACAAGAACAATACGCCACAATAATCTTTTGTCACTCTAAGTACAATCAAGATAAGCACCACATTAGTGTATTGTTGGGTTTAATGCTTTAAACCATCGTCTGTTGTATGCTGTAGTAGCAGTTTAACATCCATTTCCTTAAAATCATGTCAACGGAAGTTATATAAAAAGGTTAAAAGGTTTGACCGTGGTAGTACTCAGGTCAATTGATTACATTTTGGCGCTTTAGGAGTGCATATTGAAGAAAATTATGAATAAAACATTTCATTATTTAATGGTAGTAAATCACGTATGATTTTAATGTGCACATCCGCGACAAAGCAAGGATGTTTTGTCCTATGGCTTTATGTGGCGGGCTAATAAATCACAACACTTCTTTTCGCTTCCACACATACAACGATGATTGGCTCAATTCTGGCGGAAGTTGTAGTAGATTAATAAAAATCTACGGTTGTAATTAAGAACTAAATATCATGGTAGCACGTGATGCTGATTTATAATTTATTTCATAATCGAACCACATTTATTTTAAAACTGATTAAGGGTTTTTTTTAGGTACCACTTTTGGCTGATAGTTCTTAAGTTAAATTGTTTGCATTACTATTATGACATGGTGAATTTATTTACAATCTTATATGCATACGAATGAATTGCATTTCATTTTGTGTCTGTCTGATGGTCGTCAAAGACAATTGGTGTATGCCTGAAGTGGTTTGAGTGTAGGTGCGCGGACAAAAGGTCCAGTTCTTAGCAGATATTGTTAAGAAAATTGAGTTTTAAATTCAATTGATTTGTTGGAAAGTAATTTCGAATTTGACTCGCAGGGAACGAGATGATGTCCTTTAGTGTTCATTTTACCGACTACCAATTTTGTGGATTGAGTCTGAAGTCTTGCTTAGCGTCAGAACTTACATACCAAACACATCCCTCAGGAATTGTCAAATGTCTCAGAAATTTCCACAAAAAGTCTGAGAAGAAATCAATTGATGGTGGTGTGTAAGAGAGCTTGTGGCTAGCCGCTAACATGTCTGCTTTACTTTATCACCTTGTTCAATCCAGCAATTCTCTTCCACAGCTATGGGAACACTTCCATTAGCTAATCCCTTATGTAGTTAGGCTTTCTACAGAAATATCCACAAAAAGAAATAAATATTGTGAACAAATTGATCGTGATAACTGCCAAAGAAAATATTGCTGATGAGAATAATGCAATTTGTGCTATCCACAAATGCTACACATGCTGATTTACCTCCAATTCGAACATGTTAACCTCCGCCATTATCATACAGTAAAAATCTTGGCATTTTTCTCAAAGTTTATCCCCATGCTATTATTAAGTGGATTTTAGCCTCATATTGGGGACAGTTTAATGGACAAGGGGCAGACAACTTAGTCAAAACTCTGCTTACCCTAGACAATAACACCGGGTCTAATTTTGTTATCGACGGCTGCGTTTCAATTTTTAATGCTATACAATTAACATGCCTTCTAATTGTTCATAATGCCTGCATAATTTATTACTATACGGTTTGTTAAAATCATAGTGCGCGTTATATGATATAAAAAACAGAAATATTATATAAAACCCATGAAAACAAATAATAACAATTTTAAAAAATTATATAAATAAAAAAAGTCCCCAAATTCGAGCAAAATAGACTCCAAGAAAAGGATATGCAGCTGTTTTTATTGTGCACTTGGATATACAAGTCATATTCGTTTACGTTTTGTAAACGATTTGTAACCTACGTTATATGGATATTTTTGTATTATTTATATCTGTGGTTACAGTAAAAAAATAATACTTCCTTTGATCTAAGTATAAAATATATTCCTGAGGCAATGATTAATACCCCATCCGGAACACGAGGTCTGTAATTGCCGAACTGTGGGGCGTCAGCCATGTTTGAACTGCGGGTAGCCTCTAGAGAATCCACTTCAAATATACGGGTATGTTGACAATCTTACGGATATAGTTTTACCTATACATTTTTTATCTCACCCCTCATTACCACGTCCTCTTCATCACATAGATGTGATTCTCTGAGCTCGTTCAGTTATTAAAAAAACCCGATGCATTGTTGGGCTATTACGCTACAATCAAAGAATGAATGACGAAGAGCATTTATAAAACAAAGGGAAATTGGAAGCAGTAGTATTTTTTATCTGATGAAATATTATGATATAAAATTCATAGTTTTAAAACCTGTTATATTCTGAAGTAAATTCTGCTACAAAATAACCCAATTATTATTTCCTTCCTAGTTAAGTGCTGTTTTCAGAAATTTATCAAAAAATGTGTCTATTGTAGATTCCCGTTATACATGTACACAAATATTTTAAAAATAAATTCGGTTAGTTGAAGTAAACAACGAAAATGCTTATTCACATGCCGAATTGTGTTGGTTTATTTTCAACACAGGATGAAAAGTATTATTGATATTATTGCAGTAATTGCGGGCTTTTCTATTTAACGTCCGAGTAAGTGATTTCAATGTTTTGGAATAGGAAGTTCGATCTGAACTTGGTCGAAATCTTTTTTAATTTAGTAGCCGACAAAAAATGTTCTACTCTCATTTGTCCAGTTAGATGTGTGTAAAGAAGGAGCTTGCGGGTGGTAAAACCCCGTAATCTTCACCCCAGGAACACAACCCCACCCGGACAGATTCTTTACAAATCATCATTTTAAAGATACTTCACTTCTGTCTTGCTAAAATAACAAACACTTCAGGTTGGCAAAAAAACTTTGGAATTCCCTCACGATGATAGCATAATAATTGTGACCGGATTTAAATCAACTTTACTTAAACATTTCCTCATAATCTTATTGTCTATAATTCTTTCCGGCTGTTTTTTATTTTACCTTGTTTCATACGTTAACAAATAATGCGACACACGGGAAGTAACTGTGTGTCAATAACCAACAAAGAAGTCCCTGGATATATATTTGCACATGAAATAATAACACTCATATTGTTACAGTACAAACTGATGGACTATTACGTGGATGGAGTATATCATAGACAGAGCTGGAAGCTTAGAGGCTTTTAATCTGTAACGTCAGGAAAATCAATATTGTTATAGCCTGCACGACTGTGATCATATCGACCAACAATACGGAATCATATTACAAGCAGACTACCACTGTTATGTTTGTTTTGAAGGGCAAATTAAACATAATCTCTATGTAAGAGATGCGTCATGACATCCGATCACACGAATTATATTATTTGTAAACTCAGAAATTTCTTGTTCTTCTCGGACATATATGATTTTTTTTAAGCTGAAGGACCAATCTCAACTTACACATTTACAAGGATAACTCGTTGATTTATAATCGGATATTTTGTTTAAAGAGTCCACAAATGTCCGTTTTATTCAATTACACAGATCCGCACTTTATATTTAATACGGTACGATTACCGCTTCTTGTGTCTAACACAATTTTGCAGTTAACAAAATTTTCTTGTTTAATTAGAGCGAGTAATGAACTCAAGCGCGTTACCAATACGTACTTAAAGCTATGGTCATTTTTTTGTTCTGGGAAAGTTGGCGACCACGCAACCCGGGTGCAATGGCAGGTTGAAAGAAAAAAGCTTCTAAAATATTTAAACCGTCTCTCTGGTCGTCGACTCGTCTTTTTTGAGAAAATTTGAACGATGTCTCTTGGCTCGAAAGACTAATCACTTAGATTAGGATTTAGGAATTGTATGGTTAATGTATTTGGACTTCCTAACCCTGTCGCCTGATTTGGAATCTTAGAGAAAAACTCTGCACACTAGACGTAATTGGTTTTAAATATTCAGTGTCTTCAGATGATCGTTACTCAGCTATCTCCTGTTATCTCACTGCCTCGAGTACACACATCAAACAAACCAAATTTCAGTTTTTTGTAAGAGATTTATATCAATATATACTATTTAAATACGTTTCCAGTTTAAAAAATATATTTGAAAATTTTCGGTATTCGTAAAGAAAATCTTTCGTAATAAATTATAGAGGGTTTCCTGAGTGTTATGTGGCAAAGTTATTTCCTATGTCATGGAGTTTTATAATGGTCCAATAATCACTAGAACACACCAGAAACTTTAAACCCAAGCTTTTTTCCTTCTTCCCTTATACCAATCACGTCATCAGCTGAGAAGTGGTCCTGAAAAGTTTCCATGGAAACCACGTGTATGATTGACAGTTGATCTGTGCCGGATTTAGGAGATCCCAATTCAGTGTCGGGCTGTTGACCATAAATGTCACATCACACTGTAAATAAAAAGACAGCACAAGCCCAGCATATCACACGAGATGGCTTTTATGATCCAGTTCTCAATGGGAAACTGCGCAGAAAGAAGTTGAGGGATTTCATCGCAAAACCTCTATTATTCTGTTAAACTCTCCATATTAAACCTTACAACTTTGCTGAGTTCAATTATCTTAGTGGAGGATTTATACCATAGCCATTTAATGGAAAATTGCATATTCCCACTGACATCTGTGCCACCCTACATTTTCATTATTATATTTGTGTAAACTAGCAAATAAGTAAATACACTGAATTCGATAGGACACGTGCTCGACCCACACTTGTCAATTCTACGATCCTTGTAATGCTTTCAAGTCCATATCCTCGTCGACACAGTCAAATGGCCATTAGTTACTTTCTACATTTGAGTTATTTTATTTAAAAAAACAAAACAATTTACTGTGTATTTTATGATAAATATCCTGCGTTTATGAAAATATTTGTCTCAATCTGAGATCAGCTGTTCGGTGTGTCTTTGTGTGCTTAACTAAGGAATAGGACATTTGTATGTGTGTGTGGGGGGGGGGGGAGGGGGGGGGGGTTACAAGATACCATTTTATTGCATCAGTATGCTTGTCGCATATACCTACCGTAAAAAATGTTTTTTTATTTCCTTGACTGATGCAGAACTAGGTAACACTTTTAATTATGCTCGTATATCATTTGGTAAAATCGACTAGTTTCGATTAAAGTAGCCGTATATTGGTCACAAACTATCCGTCAATGTGCGGATATTTTATTGGGGATTATATAAGCGATGTGTTATAAGCGAGAACAAATGAACAGATTTAACCGATATCTGTCTAGGCTAACAATCAATCCGATAAATCATGTGAATGCCTGGGGTTGAAAACGTGTTAAGACGAGGGTGAGAAAAAAATAACACCTAAATTGACTTTTAATATTTATCACTTGCGTAATCACACTGATGGCTGCTTATGTACTGTAAATTATTCTTGCCGCCTATGAATTAGTGGGAGGTGCATCTTTCTTAAACGACTAATCAGTCATCTACTCCACAAGAAGTCACGAGGTCGTCTTTTTTTCTCTCTAGATATATGTCGCCATGTTTCTGCATGATTTCCATATAAATTGTTCAGGTAATTACAGGTGGGTCTGTTCCGTATTTGGCGACAGGTAATTGTCTATAAAACATCGATGGTGGCCTTGAGCTGGGGATGCTGATGTCATCACGAAACTTTCTTGGATTCAATCAAAGCTGCTATCCCATTTATGTCCAATAAGATAAAAATGACTTTGTAATCAACGTTAAAACATTGCAAATGCATGAGGCTGATTAATTAAACAAGCACTTTATCAGGCATGGTATTTTTATGATCATAACAGTGAACTTCTATCTTATTATTACCTTTTTGTGATTTAGCTAATTCGAATACCTATGAAACACTTTTAGATAGTTATTTGTATTTTTTCTCAATATTTAGAATAATTTTTCAAAATCTAGGCCAAATTTAAGTGCGATTTGAGTGGTAATTGAGTATGAAGCGTAAGGGTTGTTTGATTAATGGTTTTGGAGGGTGCTCTTGTTAAGTGAATTTTCTCTGAGTTTCCCAAAGGAGGCCTGGTCAAAACAGATGTGTTGTAGAAAACAATCATCAAAGGCTCTCGACTGGCTCCAATCGTAAACAGATTTCCTATATGTTGATAAGATTGTCGTTTCTATGATTACACATTTCTGTCTACAAATAGGCTTATTAGTTTGAACATCTTCTTCCTTTCCGCATCTTTTCCATGGGATCAGTGATAAATGGTTGCTAGGCAGTGTAAACAAGTTCTCCATTTATTTATTCTTTGGCTCTCCTCCTTCTAAACATATGTTCTACATGATGATCTTAACACATTTATTGAGCGTTTAAGTGAACAGAGATTGGCGGCTTGAGCTTCCCAAATAGGATTCCATCCTTCGATGAACACTAAATCTCCTTAGTCAGATGAAATCGTTTATCCAGGAAATATACGATAAATTTGTATATTGTATAGTTTCCCATGTATATATACGCTGAGAAAAGCTGGCATAAACAAAACTTCTCTCTTGTAGATACGAATAAATATCAACAAAGAACAGCTGGTTATATCGAGAATTAAATAACCAAAGTATTCTTCGCTTAAATAATTAAAGTTTAAGTATAGTAGGGCCTACAGTTAAAGTTATTGAAACAGGTATAGTAAAAATAAGGGCATTAAATCAGATAGCTACAATTACTCTAATCCATGTTCTTTTTATGGTTTAAAATGTAAGTAAGAAATCTAAGTTAATATCCGACACAAATTACCATTGAACAGTCATAAGCAAAGTCAACAATTTGAGGACCAATGTCAATTTTATTTTTTAATTTCCTTTCAAAGCAATTTAGTTTTACTAAGATATGGACTCTGATTTATTATGATAAAACTCAACTTTGGCAGGCTATGAAAGCGACACTGTTATTGAAGAATTTTATTTAGACATTAATGATTCGTTCTCGTGCTAATTTCCTTTTATGTAAATTTTTTCCATAACTTCTGGGTTGATTTTTAAATAGTCTAATTCCTTTTTAGAAAACGTCATTTAATAATTTTACCTCAAGTGTTAAGGTTTATATGCAGGTTATATATGTCATTTTCCAGTAATTTATTTAAGTTGTGGATCTGTACTTCGTACTGTATAACGCATTCAGCTCACCGCATTATCTGTATCAGAGTGTAATTATATTTAACAAATTTGTCTTCATATATTGCTGAAAGTAAAACGCTCATCTGACGGTCTAATGGGGCGTAAGGTTTATATAGTTTCCCTACAGTACGGCTCTGTCATATATCATTTGGATCTAGTTATGATGGTTATTTAAATTCACTATAAACTATGACCGCTATTAACCTGCCGTAAGGCAAAGGTGTAAATATATTTAATATAATCCTATATAAATTATTAAACGTGTGTGTATTTGTAGCAGTTGTCAATCAAACGACAGGTTATTTGAGCTTTTTACTGACTGTCAGAACCGTTATATTTAATGAATGACGACAATACAGGAGAAGGTAAGGTAAAGAGGAAATGACCCCGAGTGCTGTTACATTCGTTATTCTCACATAATAACTCCCAAAAAGCTTTGGAAACTTTTTTGCCGAACTATCTACCACCTTTCCTCGCCGTAACAACCATATGTGAATGTACTTATAGCTGCATAACATCTGTTTCTGCCATTGCTCGTTTCTTTCAACTCCACGGAATAGTTTAACATGTGTGTTAGGTCACCTGGCAAAGGTAGAACGAAATACTGCCTAGGGCACCTTTGACAAATTGTCTGTAGTTTTAACACAGACAGTATGTAGAGTGCAGATGGCGGTGTGTAAAGCAAAATGTTTACCTTATTATTCATGTATAATATAATATGTTCGTTTACTGGCGGGACGGCGAGGAATAACCAGAGTAGTGTTACATCATTCATGTAAACTCTGTGCTAAACTTCATACATATTCCCGTACAACTGAGGGCACTTTAATAGTATGTCCTTCTGCGTGATCTTGACCCAAATAATAAGATTTTTTTTGTCTGTGTTTCAATTCCTCGCTTTATTAACATGACACGTTTCTCTGAGGATTCTACCATTTGGTTTTTGTTTGAAACCAGTTAATACATCTAGGAATCGATATAAAAAAGTGAACGTATGAACTTTAATTACACAGCTCTTATATAATACATTATATCTAAAACATAAATTTATTTTTACAAAAACATTTCCAGCTTTTGGGAAAATGAGGAGTTCATGTTTTTCACAAGTCTAATTTGACGTATAGGCTCATATTTGATTTGAAAATATCTTTGTGATTGTCTCGTCTTGAGGTTGTCGCGTCTTGTGATTGTCCCGTCTTTTGGTTGTCCTGTGAATGTCCTGTCTTTTGGTTGTCCCGTCTTGTGATTGGCCGGTCTTGTGATTGGCCCGTCTTGTGGGTGTCCACTCTTGTGGGTGTGTCGTCTTGTCTTTTTACTCATGGAGCAGGCATACCATTCTTTGAGTTATATTATATTAAATACGGCGTGAAAACGACTGGAAACCAATCAACCAACAAACAAATAACATAACACTAACTGTCCCTTGGAGTATCCGGCTTACTAGTTTTGAGCCCTCTGGTACAGGGCAGTTTGTTTGAAGAGTAGCAATGCTGGCTTTATTTAGCACTGGAGGAAAACTTTCCAACATTATGGAAACGCTTCACATCTTGGTTGTGCTAGTGTCACTTACTGTTAGAACATACCGACGTCATATAATTTAAATTACCTTAAGCACGGCCTAAAACACCAATCTATCAATCAATACTAGTTTTGATTGTTTTCATGTTCTGTCATCGGTAGCCTCCCCTGTCAATCGCATAGGATACACATACTATTGGATGTTACAGGAAGGAGCGTTTGGCTCTGTCCTGGTATATGAACCATTCACAGTTGATATACTTTGGTGGGAATAATTGTGACCAATCAGCATAAATATGTTATCATGTCCCGTCTCATCAAACCGATACAAGCTTTTTATTACGAAAACTCAGAAAACATATATAAAGAAATGGATACTTTCACCATTCATGGTAGGTGATTAAACACTGCC
>JAVFBX010004566.1:0-18807 GCA_034783855.1 Mopalia kennerleyi | reverse complement strand
GTGGTCCCATTGGTTGATATCACCACCGACATTACCTGTGGTCCCATTGGTTGATATCAACACCGACATTACCTGTGCTCCCATTGGTTGATATCAACACCAACATTACCTCTGGTCCCATTGGTTGATCTCAACACCGACATTACCTGTGATCCCATTGGTTGATATCAACACCGACATTACCTGTGCTCCCATTGGTTGATATCAACACCAACATTACCTATGGTCCCATTGGTTGATATCAACACCGACATTACCTGTGGTCCCATTGATTACTATCACCACCGACATTACCTGTGGTCCCATTGGTTGATATCACCACCGACATTACCTGTGGTCCCATTGGTTGATATCACTACGGACATTACCTGTGATCCCAGTTGTCTGGCTGACAGCTTTTACAAAACAACAGTGATGCGTTGTAGTGGTTTATTATCTAGCAAAAATAAAATGTCCGCCGAAAAATCTCTTTGCACGCGTAAAACACCAATCAATCAGTCAATCAATCAACATGTTTGACCAAATCCTAAACTTGTTGCTGCGTGACTCATTTGATGTTCTTCTCACAAGTTTGAGTCACTCTTTGTCCTTCGGTATACGAGAGAGTCACAAAATTGGACTTCATCAATTGCAGGGGTTATTTTTCAACTGTATTTTAACTAAGCCAGAATGAGAATTAGACAATCCAATCTTCTATATGTGAAACATACTCAATGTTAAAGCCCAAACAAACAAACCCACTAGAGTGCAACAGGAAGTCAGAAAGATGTTAGATAATTCTGTCTAAAACCTGATGGTGTCGCTTTGGGCAAATGTCAAGAATAAATTGATTGAAATAAATCTTTTGTAATTCTCCATATTAGGAAAATTTAGTGGCAAATCCCTTTGTTTCTGAAATATCAAGTTCTGTAGGTGTATCAGGTGAATTGATATGAGATTGGATTAAAGCTAACTGTGAACTGTCTCATTTTGTAACGCTTGACGAAGTCTGGTCTAGATCTCTCAGGTGATGGCCGTTCAAACACACGCTCATGTAGAATAAATTACGTAACATTTTGCTGCATTAAAAACTTAGCGAACATCTCATTATGTGCCTTTGTTTAGAAAAGCATAAAATATGACACCTTCATTTGCTCAAAAAATGTCAATAGGAAGTAGTAGGTGGCTGAGTCACGAGATTACATTCACCTGACAAATTTGGTTTATCAAGCATTTGAGAGATTAATTAAACGATGACCTGTTTAAAAGAAGGAAAAATAAAATCTCTGATGGACAAAATTAGAAAGGAACACACCCTGATGTAATTAATATCACACCTGGATTAGTTTCAAAGTGTCAATACAATTTACAAATCTCCCCAAAATGTTCACGTACATGTAGCATGGTTAAATACATTGCCGTCTTATGACCTCCATGTTTTAAATATGCGTGAAAATAAGCGGGTGGCTGGAGGAAGCTTCCTGAAGCCCTGGGGCTCTCTGAGCTGAAGAGAAACAGGAAGGCAATCTGTTTGTGATGTCTTTGTGTTGTCCCGTGAGTGTCCTGTGATGTTTTTGTTTGTTGCCAGTTGTGTCAGGGATAGTTTCCTTCACCCATTTGGTTGTCACGCTGTTATGCGAGTATTATAACCTTAAGTACGGCGTTAAACCCCAATCAAACAAACAAACTCTTCGAAAATAACCATGACATCATCCTCTCAATAAAATCTCTGGAATTTGTTTTTGCCTCTTTTTAGCGAAAATATTCAATGTTATTCTTTACATACAACAGGTTATGTTTTGTTTACTTTCACTTTTGAAAGTACTGAAATAATAAGCTTAAAATATAGTGTAATATTGCATCACTGTGGTATAATTATATTATCTTGAATATTTTATGATAAAGAAAGTCTCTAAAATATCCATGAGAGTGGCATAAAATACCACTTAATCAATGAGTTCATCAGTTGGGGGCTTCTTGAAGGAACAACACAAAGCCAGTCTGTCTGTGATGTCTTTGTATTGTGTCCTGCGAGTCCTGTCTTTGTTTGTTGCTAATGAATAGTGGGTTGCTTCCTTCGCAGCACACTGTCATATGAGTGAAATAACCTTATGTACACCCCTGGAAAAAATGTAAAATTTCTCGCGACTACTAATTTTCAGGTTTTAAATTTCTCACCAGATTCTACATATGGCGATTATGGTTCGAAAAAAATCTTAAACATCTTGTACTATATGATTAACATTTAGGTGATAAATTATTCGAAATTATAATAAACAAATTTAAAAAAGAAAAAAAAAGTTTTTTTTTTTTTTAAATTTTTCATCTGACGTAGGATTTCACGCGACGCATGGTCGCATGATTTTCCAGGCGTGCTTATGTACAATGGTATAACACCCAAACAAATAAACTTACATAACCATTGAGGACATTTGAAAATTTGAAAATTTATCAATCAATCAATCAATCATTTAAATTGGGCCAACATTTGTACATTATATTTTATAGTTCTAATAAATTCATTTAAAAAATAAGTCTAATCATTTAAATTGGGCCAAATGTTGTATATTATATTAATGGTAATAAATTTATTTAAAAATAAGTCTAGTGAATAGAATCACTTTCCGCTATGGTCCTCATAAATCAAAACTATATTTATTTTGACATATTATTAACAGGTAGCAATAATTACATGTTGATTAATACTATGAGCATGAAAATTATCAATTAGGCATAATTAATAGATGTAGGAATTTAAATTATCAAATAATCACATTTGATATCAGATGTTCCATTTTAAATCACAATTAATAAATTAACAACAAAAATTAGTTCATGATCGGAGAAAAAAAAATCATAGTTCAGAGAAATGTTTTATGGAAATCATCTGAAGAGAAATATGTGTGATTAGTCTGATTTCTGTCCAAAAGAAGATTGCTTAAATTGACATGTGTCAAAATGACATTGTGTTAGCTTTCTTCTAAATCCAATCGGTTGTAAACAATTAAGGAGAAACTCGCCTTTACCTGTTTTTGTTTAGGGACAGTGGTTTAAATACAACAAATTTAAAACAAAACGGCTTTTTGTTTTGTGGAGCGTCCTGAGTGAACACCTGACCTGTTCAAACGTTATTCAATTTGTTGTTCAATCATTTTCCATAATCACTGCATTTGTTGATGGTCGTGCACAGTATAATGTTATTTTATGGGGCATTCCAAATGTCAAGACTTTTACATGAAAACCCTGCTATAGTTAAAAAAAATGGTTTTGTGAGACTTTCAGCTCGATCCAGTGTATTGCAAAAGTATCGCATGTGTATTAATATAGAATATCATTTGCCTATGGCCTATGATTTTGAGTTCCTGTTATGTAGGAGACTTGAATGATATTTTTCTTTAAACAATATCTTACATTGAAATCTTATACAAAGCACTTATTTCTAGGCCCACATCCATGGTTCCAGAAATTGTGGGGAAGTTTTTACAAGCTTTCCTCTCGGTTGTTCATCGTAATTAGGCAAACAACAGTGTGAAGTGGACAATGCGTTGTCATATATGTGAAATTTGATTGAGCACAACATTAACCCCAATCACACTAACAAACAAAACTTACTTCTGATCTGGATAACCACATCTCTGAAAATACTGTAGACATCACATATGAATAGATACATGTAAAGGAACATTTATTGTTTTTTGTATCACGAGAAACAATTAATTATTGAAAAATAAAAGTATAGTTCCTAAAATGTTACCACCCCCCCTTTCAATTATTTTAATACTGCTGTATCAAAATCACTGAATGTAGTTTTGTTTTATGTTTTCAGATTTTCAATACGAAGTCTGACATGTTAATTCACTGCCAACAGATTCACAAGCAAGACCCCAAACCTTACAAATGTCCTACGTGCAACAAATGTTTTGCCAACTCTTCATACCTATCCCAGCATGCCAGAATTCACTCGGGTATCAAGCCGTACAAATGCGAAATCTGTGAGCGAAAATTCACCCAACTCTCGCATCTGCAGCAGCATATTCGCACACACACTGGAGAGAAGCCGTACAAGTGCAGTCACCCTGGTTGTGGAAAAGCTTTTTCACAACTCTCCAATCTACAGTCGCACTCGCGCTCTCACATGACAGATAAACCGTATCGCTGCAATTCCTGCTACAAGTGTTTTGCTGATGAAACCGGGCTCAGAGAGCACATCCCGAAGCACTCGGATACGAAGCATTTGAAGACGCATATATGTAGAATCTGCGGTAAGTCCTACACGCAGGAGACGTATCTTACGCGGCATATGGTGAAGCACTCACAGGACAAGCTCCCAAAGATGGGTCGCCAAATTAAACAGGAGCCCTTAGACCACTCCCCGGCGACATTTGATGATCGTGGATTGGAGAATTCAGTGAGTTCCTGCAGCAAAGGTACATCGGCGTTTGTCCCGATACCACACCAATATGGCAGCCCTGTGTCGATCAGCTCATCTAATGGGTCCTACAACTACGGCTCTCCACTGCAAACTAATAATCTGAGTTCAACTCTGCCCCATATCTCATCTATGTCACCCCGTTATTTTCCGTATGACCCCCTCGGCTTCCGAAAATCGGAGGCTCAGGACCGTAATCTGAATATGAGTATGACCCGAGACAGCGCTATGCTAGCTAACAGTTTACTCAGTCTGCAGCATATCAAAAACTATGCATCTCAGCAGATGCCTTCATACACCCCGACCTGCACGAGCGGTGCCAGTCGCCTCACTTGAAGACAGGGACGTAACGTCTGCAGCACCACCAATTTTTCGTTGTCATTCTGTTATTTTCATGATGAATTGTTGATTTCTCTCACCTATAAGGCTCCATTGTTCTGGACAAGAAAATAGAGACTGGTGGGCGAAACCATGGCAACGGAGCCGTGGATAATATCTTTTCGTGGTCATGTAAGCACTTCATCTTTCCAAACAATTACTAAACTTTTGAAAACTGTTTAAAGATTCATTACAACGAGCTGTCAAACAGCGCTATCACCTCTGTGCTGATATCATGGTCAGATGGTCGCCAAGTTTTGACCGTGTTGTTGTTGTCATCATTATATTTGTTCTGACAATCACTAATGTTGAATGTGATAGCCTTGCTATTGTACATATCAGAATCTCCTGTGGAGAAAGATGATGCCAATGAGTCTCTGTTCACGATGTTGACCCCTGAATAGTTCAAATAGAAACATGGAGTGACAATTTCTGAAAGAGCCTGGGAGTGTTATTCATTGAGAGATGGGTAAATGTCCTGTCACTTCTACAGTGTGAAATATATGGTCAACTAACTTATCTCAGAGTATTCACAGTTGAAATGTCCTGAAAATATTGACTTTAAGGCTGTATTGTAAAGTATGGTGTTTAGATTTTAACTTGTTCATATCAACGACGACGTTCCTGTCGAGGAACGGTATCAAATACCAAACATAAGGACCTATTATAACTCCCCCATTGAGTTCACAGAAAGTCATTGGGAGGCCATGCCAAAGTTCTACCATCATCATGTTTAGCCATGATTTCTGTCAATAGTTCTACAACGATCTTTCAAACGTAAACGATCCTTCGGAGATAAACAGTTAAGATCTGTTGAAAGTATAAAGAGCCACAGCTTTTAACAAGGATTGCAGAAGTTACACAGTAGTTAGGACTGCATATTGAAAAATAAACGCTCTTTGACAGGGATTCAAGAACATTAACTGCTTTTCTGCAACTGATTTCATTCATAATGTTTAAATGCGACACACTTGTGCCAAATCAGGTATTATCTGGAATGGTACTGTTTTGGTCCAGGAGAGATGCAGAATGATATTCTGGAACCCCATCAACTTTAAAAGACCATTAGGGGATGATGATATGTATTCAACACCCACATGTCCTGCCAACCATGGTCCCTTCCAAAGGAGTGTGCTTTTCCCAGTTTAGCTTTAAATCATTTTGCACTGCATCTCATTTGTAGATTGTGGGGAAAACATCTCATTTGATGAGGGAAGCAAGGTATTTGTCAGACTAAAGCTGAATTCAAAACATTTATCCTGACACCGTATTCCACAAGGTGGCCAAATCTAGATCCACGTAGTTCTGCAAAGGTTTTAAGAAAAACAATTGTTAGAATCGAAGTTTTGGTTTGACTGCATCTGATCGGTGCCTGGAACCCTGAATTAATGTTTAATCATGAGGTATAACCTTAATTTGCGTAAGTTTATTCTGTGACAGATTTGGCGATAATAATATTTATGGGCGACCTATGGCCAAATCTGATATGAAAACACTAATATATAGCTGGATCACTAGACTCATTCTTGATTTACCCATGTTAATCCTGACAGAGTGTTTGTCACACTAAATCTACATTAAAAATGAAAACCTTGTAACAATACTTGACCAAGTTGCCAGGGGTTAAGCCAGAAATTAAAAGTATGGTGTCCAAAATGGTCATTTTGTTTCCCTTTTTAAGTAGCTGGGTGTCTATTTTGTACAGTTTCCCTATCTCCTGCTTGTTAAAATCTCTAAAACAGCGTGTCCAAATGAGACAAATGTTCAATTCAGGGTGTCCAAAGGACAGATGGACAACCCTTTGTCTAAAGCCCTTGTTGGTTGCCAAATGTTGATTTGCTTTAACATAACTTAGTTTCTTTTAATATATGAACCCTATTCATTTGATATCCACTTTCACCCATTTCAACCCATTAATTTAAGACAGTTTGTCCAGTAGCCCTTTTCTCCTATATGCATGACCCAATCCAGTACCCCATTTTCTTGTCAAAATGAAACCCTATGTCCAAACTCCCTATGTATCATTACCCATCATTCTTCCAGACCAAAGTAACTCAGTTCTCCTCATCACATGATCTAGCATAAAACAGGGAGGATCTCATTCAATTTATAATCTCGTTCTTTAAAATTCACAGCTTCATGATCTCGCGGACAAAGCCAGATGTTGTTCGAAGCTAACAGCTCTTTATAGACTTTCCACTTCATTGTGGTCTCCAAAATGAGCTGTGTGATTAAAAAGATCTCTAGGTGTTTGTGGAAAAAAAACTTTGTGGCTATTAAATTTGGCCGTTAAAGGGTTAAGATGGTCATTTATGGGTTAAGGCGGCTATTAATGGGTTAGGGTGGCCATGAAAGGGTTAAGTGGTCATTGGTAAGTTAAGGCGGCATTTCGTGTACAGATGTCATCTTTAATTTGATTGTAAGGAAATAAATAAATATCAGGTTATGTTATTAACATGTAACTGTTTCTATGTTAAACACTATATAATGGTTTTAAGCTATGTTTATATGGATAGATGGGTTTGTAATTGTTTATATTTTTAAATGTTCTGAGGTAAATAATTGGCTTTTTTTTTTTAAATTAATGTTTTGATTCTCAATGTTTTACAAGGGTCGAGTTTGTAAAATTCGTTTGCATTTCTTTTTCTACTGTGCTATCTTTTGATTATTATTTTTTTGCAATCTTGTTTTATGGGATGTGTTATGAAAATAACAACCCCCCCTTTTACAATCATTTTTTTCTTTTCATTTCATCTTAATTTGCATGAATTTTTCATTAAAGTGTTTCCCTTTGTTCAATTTTTGTACAGTTGTAACAAGATTCAGACTTCATTAAGCAACAGTGTACATATTTCATGTATTTCTTTATTTGTGCATTATTTTTGTTATTATAATTATTACAATAATAATTATTATTATTTAGAATAGTTAAGACAAAATGGATCTCATATGTTTTGACCTCTCGCTATGAGTTGTATATACAGACATGAGTAGTTGTCATTCACGTAGTGCGTATGTTGTCCAAACTTCGTGCCATTTTTAACACTCTATACTTACATGGGTATACAATCTGGATTGTCAATTAATTGTTTATATTTCACTGAATGTACAATTCCAATCTTTAATCTAATTCTAGTTATTTTTATTGCATTAAAATATTATTAAATTTTCACCACAGAAAATATGTTACGTGCTGATGTATGGCGTATATATGAAGTTACTATGTTGAAAATAGCTTTTCAGACCATTTTTGAATCATGTATAATTGTGTACGCTGTTTTTGTTTTTTGAGTCCTGTAAGTGAGTTGTATATCATTAATATGCTACATGTTCTTTCAAAACAGCTCAGAAGCTCTTTTAAGGACTGAAGTTATTGACTTTCTCTTCAAAATGTGGGTAACTGTACAAATTTCCAGCCTTCTGATTTGCCGTGTGCTCTCCTATGGTTTACCACTGATCACTCAAGCCAAATCAGAAAGCCGGAAATTTGCCACAAACGGTATTAGTAGAAGTTACTGTTTGTGTTCAATGGCAGGTTTTGAAATTCAACATTCGTTAGAATGAAAGGTATTTTTATTTTAGGGGTTTTGGTTATTAATATTTTCGATATATCGGCTAAATCTGTCTTGGCTTTCGAATTTTGAACATGGCAGCAATCATTTTTCTTTAAAAACTAAACAGTTGATCTCAGATTTTAAACATGGCACATAAAAAAGGAACTTTGCTCGACTGAACAATTGATGTGTAAAAATTGACAAAACATTTCTACTTTGGGTCTTGTAGGTTAATTGAAGGCATGGTGGGAGATGTACTTTTAATGTGCTTCGTTCTTTCCTACATAAAGTCAACTTGTGCAACCATTACACGAACTCCAATGCAGAAATATTGCAATGGACTCTTATTATCCTGGGACAAGAGGGTCCATTTTGTTGTTAAACAGCTAGCCATTTGTGTCTCGGCAGGGGTGCACTAAAATAAGAACTGAAAACTGAAATGACTCAGGATCAAAGAGTCAGTGGCCTTGTTTTCTTCAGGGAGTTTAGACACTTCGGTAACTTCTGCTTTTGAAATCGAATTTGTTAATTGACCTCTGCAAGGACAAAGTTCCCTCGTGGCAAACTTGAAAATTAGTTCTTGGAGACGGTGCCCTGTAGGGAAGACCCCTTTCCCAGGCTGCTCCCTACACTGCCATTATCTAATACTTCTGGTATGCAAAGCATGGTTTCTATGTAGCCATACTGATTACACTATGGCCTTCTCAATTGGAGGGGTTTTTTTATAGAAAACTTTTCATGACAGTGCTGTTTCAGCTGTATTTGCTTCTTTGTGTAACCATTCGGGCAACAAAATTGTAGCGGTGTTAAAACTGTCATTATTGCCAGCATTGAAAAACGATATGCCAAAATGAGCAGAATTGTACTTCGGAACATTGAATGACCATATTCTGACTGAGAGCTGCTCGTTTAAAGATACGTCATTCATGTACTGTCTTTACTTATAGCTATAGAATAACGTTAATTTTCCCGTCACCTTTGGTGAGGGTCTTGTCATTGTTTATTGTCAGTGACAGCTATAGCACTGGAAAGCTGTCACATGAGTGAAATAACATTAAGTAAGAAGAGTTATAAGTATTAAATATTCTCTCGCCACTTTGAACAATTACCTACCATTTGAAGAGTTTGGTGTGTTTTGGCAAATCCAAATTGCGTGAAGAAGTAGTATAAAAATAACTTTCTACCTTTTCAAAACATTTCTTTTAAATAACAAAAATAGATAGTCAAAAGAATTCAGGTATGAATGACAACTTACATGTATTTTTTTTTTCATTTGATAGATTTTCTATGATCACCACTGAGAATTGAATTTGTTAACTGCTTTTTTATCTGTCCTTAAATATGGTGCGGTGAAATTGTGGATGCCTTTTTCTTTGATTTCTGTTGCGGACAGTTGGGAAGGAACTCTCTGTTGCCTTTGGGCTCTCAGAGCTAAAGAGACAACATGAATTAGATCTGTTTGCTATGTAGTTGTAATACGTCCTGCCTTGTCTCTGTTTGATGTCGCCGATGATTTCCTTCACTCATTGGGCTGGCACGCTGTCATACGAGTGGAATGACCTCGAGTACAGCAGTTAATCCCAATCAAACAAACTATCAACTTGTGTTCTCTGTACTGTTATAAATAGTGTTAGATTTTTCAGTGGTGATTTTGATACTGTTGATGAAGAGTGATGTCTGTTTAGATAATGGTTGTTGAAGAAATCAAAACAACTGTGCCATATACATAATGTTAATATGTATAAATAAATGTGCTAGTCTTGAAAAAGTGTGTTTCCTTTAAAAAAAACTACCTTTAATGTTTTTGCACAATAAAAAAAAATATACAGCGAAATGGCTAAGTTATACATGCGTGAATCAAAAATGGTGGTTTTAATCAATAATATGCTGAGCTGAAAATGTGTTCACAAATCATCGTTGTTTTTTCAACAATTTTTAATTATATTATAAAACAGTGCTGTGAATTTAATATTCACTAAATTTTAATAAAGTGCTATGTTTTGAAAAGATTTAAAGAATATTAGAATGATGGAGTTACCAGATTGTTTAGTGCTTTTTCTCCAAGTAAGAAACACAGGTTCATTACAACAAAAAAATGAAAAAAGTGTTCTCCATTTTATATAATTTCGTTTATAAGTAATGATTCAAATAACAGTGGCTGATTCTGAGAACAATGTTGCCTACTCATTTTATGTCAAATTTTTTCATCAAAATGTGGTGTGTGAAATAATTCTGATGTATCAATAATAATTATTTTTTAATTTTACTGAGGTATTTTTTTTTTCACCTCAAGTCTTGCCTTTAGGACAGAAGACCTAGTCTCTAACTTTCCTATCTAAAATAGGAAAATAAAACAAAAAAGCCCACATACTTTTTAAAAGGCATCAACCATTGGGCTTTAAGTCTAGATTAAATCTCATTATGAATTGTTTTCAATCTAGTTATTTTATTCCAGAAAAGATATTCTAAGTATCCTTCCACTGTTTTTGTTCTTGTATAAAAAAAACATTACGTTTTGTGAATGTCTGTAAATATTTGTACACATATATAGTATATAAACTTATATTCACCATTTCAAACTCTGTGGGTTAAATAGCTTTGTTTATAACATTTAAATTACATTATTGATTGTCTTTCAAAACGAGACATTAAAATTCAACCATGATATAAATTGGATCAAAACTTCATGTAAAAAGACAGGAACTTCAATAACTGCAGCATATCGATATCCAATATCTAAAAATAGCACGATCATGTGCCTTGAATCTGATTGGCTTCCTATATCATCCAATGAAAAATTGTTTGACATTTTTGTATAGAAGGAGCTCGTTGATTAGTTGAATCCACGTATGTGTGATTAAGATTACTCAGTAGTGGCTGTTCATTGGTGTTATTCAACTCGTTACTTGTTTTAGTTACATTTTCCTATAGTTACTGTTTATCTAGACCTTCCTGTGGTATGTTGGTGATTCGAGGTTTATCATATATCTTTAGAATTTGTCCTAGTGTCATGTGAGAGTTTGAAACTTACAATTTTTTCTATTATTAAATAGATATTTTATCGTGAATTTTACTAAAAGACCTTGCTTTTGTCTCAGCATATGTGTTAGCTGACTTATATACAACGGCTTCAATTCCACTCTTTGTCAATTATAAGATTTGCCAAAACGCTTTTTGGAACTATTTCTAATGCTTACTGTTTGTCTGTGTCAAGAAAAAATGTCTACACTTTCCGAAACATAAACAACCTTTAAGGTTACCGTTTATTCTGGAATGCTTAAAATATCAGTTTGTTTGCAATCAAAATGATTATTGTGTCAAATGTTTTCTCTTGAAATTATGGCATTTAAATTCAGATGTTATTGGGGCCAGTTTTTTGCTTGTCACGTTTTGTTTGTTTCTTAACTTTTAAAACTTTTACTCAAATTGTTTTCTAATATTGATGCCAGCTTTGTTCTATTTTTCCCCGAACCGTCATGCGTTTGCTTTCCAAAAAACTATTCCTGTAGAACTCGATTCTCTCCATTCCTGTCTGTTAGGCCTAAACTGTCTTTCGGTTTTTGTTCCTCCATAGCCTCGTTATAGGTGTGCGATCAAAGATCTTAAACATTTTAATGGCGGCTTATGATTGGTTGTTGGCTATCATTTAGACCAATGAGAACGGCTTTAGTGCGATTGTAGATCTGTTATGCCAATGATACTAAAATACGACTGGTTGTCCGACAGGGACCTGGTTTCCTAGCCTTCTAACCAATCAACAATGTCTTGTTTCGATGAACAGGACTTGCATCGCACAAATTATTTCAACTTGCGAGAGAGAACTACATCAGTATGTATTTGTATATTTTTTATTCTGTGTTTTTTCCCTCCAAAATCACTCGATGGGGTAAGGGTGACTAAACCTACACGACAAATGGTGCTTTTCGGTTGAGTTTAAAACAACGTGGTCTAAAGTCAATCGGCCTAGTTTTATTGGGAAACTTTGATATTTGCTCTTTGGGTAATATCTCGGACATTCCAAAACGCGGGCCGCATTGAAAGCCTTCTAAGTCTGGTGTATAGGACTACAACAAAAGGTGTAAATGATAGACTTTCTAATATTGTCAAATGATAACCTATAGTTGCACCTACTTAGCAACTCTAAAATATAGCGATTACTTTAATTAAATGCGTTATGCAAAAGAGAATTAGTGGTTTAACGTTGGGTAGTAAAATGTTTCAATCTTTTGTGTTTTTTTTTGTCCATTTGATATTTACTCGTATGCTGGCTTTGGAAGCAGATAAATAAATATTTGAATATCTGATCTCGTGTGTTTGTCTTTGCTTTAGAATGAGTTGGGGTTTGAGCTTAAATCACCCAGGCAAATAGCCTATGTTTAAGAAAGTGATCTAGTCAAGCAGAAAACGTCTGATTGTTGTTTGGGGGCCAAAACAACTAGGTTTGACTGAAGTTCGAAAATTTCGGTAATCGATGGAGTTAATTCTTTGTCTTGCTAAATAAACTTTACATAAGAGTTGGAGAATTATGTAATAAGCCAAAACTACACATGCGCATCATAACATTGTTTTCGCGAATTTTTGGCCAAAAGCACTTTCTTTAGGATATTTGTCTTGTGGTGCACACGTCTAAGATTTGGACAGTTATACTGTGTTCTACTAGTCCTAGGTTTAACCTTAAAATCGCCGTCTGCGGCTAATAAAGGGAAGCCCATTTTCCAAGTTTCCTCACCGCTAGAAACAGCCGAACGCTACCATCATGATGGTTCGGCCCTTTTTCTTCCAATATATAAAAATTGCATAGCGTTACCCTGACTCAAACCCTCTCGTTTTCTTCCTTGAACATTTTTGGGTTAGAAAGACACAGGAAATGACCACTAGACGACCATTTTCATGTCACAATCAATCATTTCCCAGCAGTACCAAGCTCGCTTAAAAATGTCTTCCGCGGTAAAAAGGTCAAGCAGATTCAACGTTATTTAGTATGATGATTTACATAATACTGGTTTGTGCCAGTCCCGCATAGGACAGTTATTTAGTATTCAGAGGCAGACCGTATTTCTAGAGTTTTGGTACAGCTGCACCTCGTATCTTTATATACTATATATATAGGCTATATACGATACGTATTCGCATCTACCAAGCTTAAAGTCCCGTTCGACCACTGGGTTGATTTTTTGCCCACGATAAGACCCAAAATATAGATCGGAACATTATATATGCATATTTTGGGGGAAAACTAAGATACACGAGATGACAAAAATGGAATTTTGGTGAGGATCCAATAGTTGTCAATTGAATTAAAGTTGACTAAAAAAAATATAAAAAAAATAAGGTGCATTTTTGGTGGTTATTTTCTCAGAATGTATAAACTGCAACACCAAATAAATTAGTTTATTTAATAAAAGGACCCTTGAACTATATTACACAGTGCCTTATTTTTTTAAATGAATTTTTGTTTAATAGGGGATTAGGGCAGAACAAGGTTTTTTCAGTTCAGTCGGTGAAGAAAAATTACCTTCGATCTTTCACTGGCAACAAACAAGGACAAGGCAGTTGCCAGACATAGTACACAACAATATCGCGCTCGTGTTGCTCGTTAGCTCTTATAGCACCAGGGCAACAGGAAGCTCCAAAACATCTGACACTGTGGATAAGAGCAGGTTTTATGGAGTGTAGCAGTACTGTTTTACTTGGCACTGGAGGAAAATTAACTTTCCAACGTTATTAAATCATTTCGCATTTTATAGTTGTGCTAGTGTCAATTATTGTTGGTATACACCCCCGTCATATAAGGGAAATACCATTAAAGCCAGGCGTAAAACACCAATCAATCAACCAAACTAACCGCGTGAATGGGAAGACCAAACTTGTATAGGAAACCTGCATGTGACACATCACGGCCTGTATTGTGGCGTTTCGTCTGTTACCGGCTTAATTTACCAACAGTCATACAGGTTTTAAAACCAACAAGGAAATAAACAATATTATTCATAGCAAACCAAGATATAGGCAAAGCCAAATGGAAAATGTACGTGTAGGCCTATATGTCTAGCAAGTTATATAGCCATGCGGGTAAAATGTATGCCACGAAAGCAAGCCTCATCAGTTACGGATTGCCGCCTGTGTTCGATAGCAGTGGAGGGTCGGAAAGGAGCTGCCTGGTGCCCTGGTGCAAGCTCACAGAACTAAGAGACAAAAGGATACCGATCTGTGTCTGATGTTTTTGTATTGCCTCCTGTATTTGTCCTGTCTTATCTTTGTTTGTTGCCAGTGGTGAAGAAAACCACCATCAACACCACAGGGGTGTTGATGGTGGTTTCCTTCACCCATTGGACGGACACACCGCCACGAGTAGAATAACCTTAAGTACAGCGGTATAAACCCCAATCAAAAAAACTGAAGTTTGAAAAGCCGCGCCTTATAAATTAGCTTGTCAATGTGTGAAAATCATTCATCTGGGCTATCGTGGTCAATTATTTGTCAAGACATGACAGTTAGAATAGATCCAGGCATCTTACATTTGTTACATACTCTATGTAATAACGATACAGCTATATAGCCTATATACATACGCGCATTGGTTTGTCTATATGTACAAATCCTTTTGTTTAAACCCGCTGACAAAAGGCGATGTTTGTGCCGAGGATAGGCTAACCAGAACAGAGTCACTCTGAAGGAAATCAATCAGCTATGGTCATTTGGGGCGTTTCAGATTGGAAGTTTGTCGCAACTAATGTGGAATACACACGAGCGAATGGTTCGCCCGATCGTAGCGATCTGATGGCCAGCGAAAGTTTTCGGCCGACTTGAGGTCAGACACGTAACGAATAACCCAGCGATACGGAATATTTTTTATCTTAAAAAAAGCAGCGTAGGCCTACGTCATGTGATTTGTCCAATATGGCGCTATTAAAACGGAAACGTATTTACTCATCAAAGGAGAGTGGAGTTTTGCACTCGCGCTATAGATATAGGCCTACATGTGTCCTGGGGAAACGCCTAATCATGTGTTTGACACTCGTTCGGATTGACCATAACGCCCAAAAGAGTAATGCATTGTTCGGTGGAACAAGAGAGACAGAAATCTACCAACATTACCCAGCTTCATGCATGACTGACAGCAATGAGGGCATTATGTGAATCAGATGGAACAAAATGGATCCGTTGATTGCCTGATGGTGTGCGGTCTGATCCCATATTCGTGGTCTTCATCAGTCATCAGTGCGAGAATTTTTATTAATACCATTAGTAGTTTAAAAGATCGATTAAAAGTTGATGATACATATTATAAACTATGTATCGATTTTATCTTTGTATAAGGTATTTTCTTCTTCTGATCAAGACGTGTTCTTTTTGAAAATGGCGCCAACAATATATAGTCAGCTGTACAAGCCTCCACAGACTAAAGAACTAGTAATGGGAGATAAATGCTGGTTCTTATAAAATGGCCTTTCTCTTGTTTTATATTGATGTATAGGCCTACTTTCTGTATTTTTTTAACTTATAAATTTCTTTACTGCTTATTTTCATGGAGCTATATAGCTGTTATTATTAAGCTAAATATAATTTCATTCAGCAGGGCTCGTAACCATAACAACACACACACGCACAAAAATAATCTGCCGGGAACTTGTGTCACTGAACAGACTTATTTGAATTTGTGTTCATTCTAACCTTATGTAAACTCAACTCATTATTCCTTCGTCGATACCTTTTAAAGTACGTCATCAAGAACACATGGTATATAAACGCCTATAGAGAATTTTCGTTTTAAAATATAATCGACTGTAATTCCAACGTCGGGACATTGACTCTAAGATACACCCGTGGCATCTTGTTTCGCACTTTTTTTTGCTGGTCTTTGGCAAACGTCGCCCCAAATATTGGCGGAAATTAATGCGCGATGGCCTGGCATAGCGTACGAGAGTTGTCTTAGTCTCGTCCACCATAGAAACTCTCGCGACAATACGATATTAGAAAGACCATGCGACGTAACGCTGCTTATTTGTATTTTGACCTAGTTTCATATGCTGGATTTCTATTGGCACATCTATTTAAAATCGCCGGGACTTCAGCCTTTCAGCGACGCTCTACCAAACAGCAGTCACGTGTATTATTTTGGTCGATCCACGATAAAGGTTTCTTATGCGCCAAGGTTAATATACCCATGTCTTAACTTTGGGTCGCCGGATGTGTAAAGTATAGACCAACCGTCGCGCAGTTTACCAAACAGAAACTAATGTAGTCTTAGATTGTTGTATTCACATGTGCTCTTTTGTCCTCTGTCTGCATCAATCATTTGATTCTTTCCATGTTTAATTTTTAAATAAGTTGGTGGTAAAATTATGGTATAGGCCTAATAATAATTACTTTGTTACACTTAAGACAGTTACAAACGTAAAATGAGGAAACGTTAAATTTTGGAGGGAAACCGTTCTACAGCAACATCAAAAGACATGTTAAGTCAATACAAGCGAGCAATTCACCCATCCCCCCCCCCCCTCGGCCGCACATTCACCGCCTGTCGTCGACAGACGAACTCGTCTAAGCCATTCTCCTCAGCCACATTTAGGCTATGGTGATTATATCTCACCAGACCGCTGGTAACTTTAAACATAACGAACTCAGATTACAGCCCGCATGACTTCAAAATCGGTATTGCGTACAAATGAGATCTTGGGTGAACTGATTATCTCATTTGTCAGAGGTCTGGTAATTTTATTCCCAGCCTGAGACCGGATTGGATGACGCAATGGGTCGCCATTACATCATCTGGGCTAATTAGATAGAAGAGAGATTCCATTCGAGCAAAAAACGAAAATCATCTGATGGTCATTTATGCTTTCCCGTGTTACTATCTTTATTAAACAGTGTATGGCTGGGCTGAGTTATTACAGACGAACAGAACCGCAGTTAGGAAAAATATGGTAACCTAGTAGGCCTACAACTTAATGAAATTCGGGTTGATTCGCTGCCAATGCCCGTTACGTCGAAGCGGACAAAAATTAGCTGAATAGACCCAATCATGGATTAGGCTTATATTCGCTATGTGGCATAATGAAATTCGGGTTTATTCGCTGTCGATGCCCGTTACGTCGAAGTATGGGCCTATGCCTATATAAGACCAGAAGCTAAACAAAGAATTTATAGCCGTCTTATGCCGAAGCGGACAAAAATTAGCTGAATAGAACCAATCATGGATTAGGCTTATATTCGCTATGTGGCATCGATTTAAGTAAATTGACATCAACCGTTTATCACGAGATAGGTACATATGGTGACCCATTCTCGCGAAATAAATTGATTTCCCGTTTGACCAAGCCTTTATTATTGTTTTGGTTTGTATGTATACTTGACTGGGGTTTTAACACCATGCTCAAGTTATTTCGCTCAATGACGGCAGGACATGACAATCACAGGGCGCACTTCTAAGACATGACGAGCAGATCTGTTACAGACAATTGTCCCTGGGTTTGAATGTACCGGGACAACAGCTCGGCCTTGTTGAATCCGGCTTACTCAAACCAACTCCTCGTTTGTGTATTACACAACATGAATCGTGTGCGTCTAAAATTAATTAATCTGTATGGAGAGTACAATACTTTGTATTGGAGAGAACAATACTTTGTACGGGGAGTACTATACTTTTTATGGGGAGAACAATACTTTGTGTGGCGAGTACGAAACTTTGTATGGGGAGTACAATACTTTGTATGGGGGAGAACAATACTTTGTATGGGGGAGTACAATACTTTGTATGGGGGAGTACAATACTTTGTATGGGGGAGTACAATACTTTGTATGGGGAGTAGAATACTTTGTATAATGGAGTACAATACTTTGTATGGTGGAGTACAAAACTTTGTATGGGAAAACAATACTTTCCACGGGGAGTACAATACTTTGTGTGGAGAGAACACTGATTTACATTGGGAGTGCAATACTTTGTATGGGGGAGACAAGATGTAAGATCTTTGTATGGAGGAGTACAATACTTGGTATGGAGGAGAACAATACTTTGTATGGGGAGTACAGTACAATGTATGGGGGAGTACAACACTTTGTATCGGCGGGTATAATACTTTGTATGGGAAAGTAGAATTCTTTGTATAGGAAGTACAATACTTTATATGGGAGAGTACAATACTTTATATGGGGAGTACAATACTTTGTATGGGGAGTACAACACTTTGTATGGGGAAGCACAATAGTTGGGATGGAGAGTACAATACTTTGTATAGGGGAGTACAATACTTTGTATGCGGAGTACAATACTTTGTATGGGGAGTACAACACTTTGTATGGAGAGTACAATACTGTGTATGGTGGAGTACACAACTTTGTATGGTGGAGTACAAAACTTTGTATGGGAGAACAATACTTTCCACGCGGAGTACAATACTTTGTGTGGAGAGAACACTGATTTACATTGGGAGTGCAATACTTTGTATGGGGGAGACAAGATGT
>JAVFBX010004456.1:0-18809 GCA_034783855.1 Mopalia kennerleyi | reverse complement strand
TTGTTTTATGTAACAGCGAAAGAAAAATGAAAGGCACGAATTGAGCGACCAATTTTCAATTTTTAATTTTGCAAATTAAATTAGGAGAAACAAAAATTGAAAATTGAACGCTCATTTTATGTTTTTCGTTTGATGGACGCAAGAAACAAAAAACGAAAATTGAACTGTTAAGCGTTACACGGACCCTCAACACATATTTCTGATATTTTTTATATACACTGAAAACAATGACTAGTATTTTAACTACCATCAATATTTCTTTTCTGACAGTTTTCAAAATTATTATAGCAAAGGGAGATAACTTAAACGTGTCAACTAGGGCGAGAAACTCAAATAAAACTTTAATTCAAACGTCACAAAAGAAATTATTGAGACTTTTGTATCCCCAAAAAATGAGAGAAAAATCGGATATATTTTGTTTTGAGAGGTCGGCGATAGCGGCGGATCAATTTAAAACCTTCACCATGGGTTGAGCTAGGGCTATAAGACGGTGGTATTTGCTTAATCTAATTAAAATCAGATCTCAAAAATGCTCCCCGGGTTTTGTTGTCCAATAAAATTGTCCAATAAAAACACAGATAACACGGGGCCGTGGCAAACAACGAATTCAGCGAAAACAAGCAGAAGTTGTCACATTTTCATCTGCGTTAATGTTGCAAGCCGCATACAAACGGGGAACAATCACATTCCACTCAAAATTATTTTTTTGTTAATGGTGTCTGTTGATTGTGCGTGCATGTATCCGTTGGTCATGCAAAAATACGCAGTCGGGAGACTTCGGTTCGTCGGCGGAAATCTTCGGGTTTAAAAACCAGAATTGAGAAGCAGTTCTATGATTGGTCAATTTAAAAAACCAATCGACATTGTAGGTGGGATGATTAAGTTAGACCTCAATATAAGCGACAAACAAAACACGGGGAGCGTTTTTGAGATCTGACTTTAATTAGACTGGTATTAGCTAAGACGCCTTTAGGCTTGTGCTCAGCATGATGCGTCAGTGGACTATAACAGAGATAAACGGGTAATGGTTGCAGTCCTTTCCCAACTGGGATATGCTGCAGCCTGCATGCCCCAATTCGAATGTGATACGTCAATTGGGATATAGTATCCCAATTCCTCTTTGTGCATTACCCGTTACACCGGTATCATGTTTCTTAAAGTTAAGTATTGGGAGATGTTGGAGTCCTCTCTCGCTGGCAGTGATTGGCTTGTTCCTCAGCAAATTAATCAATCAGAAAACAGTGCACTTTTGGCAACTTTTTTTCAGCTAAAGTCACGCGGAATCCTGCAACCAGACGATTTGGCAGCGGGAATTAGACGATCGTGGGTCTTTAAAATGAGCATGGAAACCATTTGATTAAAACCGGACAGCCGTCTTACCTCCATGTCTTACGTACAGCACGCTTGGTCATGAACCTAGTACCATTTTGAATGTAGCGATATATCACTTAAACGGCGTAAATTGTGCCTTCGTAGCCAGACAAATTACAGCTGTATAAATACACCGGGACTATGCTATGATGTCCTGCAGCTGTAAACCAATGAAGCTTAATTCCTTTTTTAAAGATACTAACAAATTTCACTACTAGTATTCTTAAATCAAAATGTGTTTTCATTAACGATTGGCCCACATTACCCATTTTCAAAGCAGCTGGACTTTCCGGATATAACTGTTGACTGTTTGTTTGTTTGATTGGGGTTTAACGTCGTACTCAAAGGTATTTCACTTATATGACGACGGATTGTCCACTTCTAACTGTTCCTAGCCCTAGTATGGTGGAAAACCGAGAGGAATCCTCGTAAAAACCGCCACCGCGATTGCCGGAACCACATCTTGTGACTCACTCTTATACCTGAGGGTCGACTGATGGACTCGATCCTGTGAACGGTAAATCGAAGTAGGTGTTAGAAAGCGTGCTCACTAACCACTACACCACGGCCGCTGGACCCCAGGGCAACAGGAAGCTTCCTCTTACAACCCGTGGAAGCAGGAAGACTAAATCTAGTACTAGATCGTATGACAAAACTCAGCTCTTCAGTTTGAGCACTGACAAACATGAATTGTCCTAAATCTTTGATCCAGTACAATTTCCTTCATTATTATTGTTTATGTAATGCTGAAGATATTAGAAAAATAACAAATCAGACACAGTTAAAAAAATATACAACATTTTGTAATCTTCAAATGACTTCCGTTAAATAGAAAGCCAATGCATTATGAGATGTTTGTTATTGAAACTTGTGCTAATCTGACCTTTCTAAAACACATAAAGACCTGTCAAGGAACATTTTTAGAGGATTGATTTTGTCCAGCTTGATGGATTGCATAATCAATGAATCTTTCTCATGAGATTTAAATAAGGAAAAAACATTGAGCTCTTAATGACACCTAACATTTCTTATCTTCTCTTGTAGGCAGATATTTTCAGTTTGTTTAGTAAAATCTTTCTGTCTTTTAAAAAGTTTTAAAAATATATAACTTTTACAACATACTTTGTTAGATGAATTGATTTTTAATCTGTTTTATGGTTTACTACTTTTCAACAAAAAAAACCCAACATTACCAAAGTTCTCCTAAACAGCGAGACCAGTTGATCTAATATGATTGGCTTTTGAAATTAACCATTTTTCTCGAAGAACAACTTTCATCACTTGGATGTTAATGTTCAATATTAATCTGACTATTGACAAATCCGTTTTTCATTTATCCTTGGTTAACATTGGTTATTAATTATTAGTGCCAACAATAGTGTATTTAGATGAAAATAGTTTGAATATCCTCATAAACAGCCATGTATCTTGCTAAGATGTTTTGAGGGCTATTCCACTTTTTTGTGTTGATATTATCGACATTATGTCAATAACCATCAACTCTTTAGGGTGTGTACATTGTGTATTGTACAGGGATTACACAAGTTTGATTAAGTCTGGGGCATAAAATCGCCAAAAGCTAAAAACTACTGGCTTGTGATTTTTTTTTAACATAACTTACACCAAACCAATGATTCTATCTATCAGTATAAGTTTTTTTTATTTGTCCGCTCTTTGATAAATGTTGAAATCAATTTTGTCTGCTACCAATTTCTGGAAATCAACATTTACAGAAGATAAAGCTGATTAACAATCATTCAAGCTTTAAGTCTGCAAACAGCTATACTTATCTATCACTGCATCAAGATTATACATTTCTCGTGACAACACCTCAAACATGTCAGGTAATCCTATTTTTGTTCCCATAGAAATAGTTCTTTTCTCATAAATTTTTTATACATCAATGCCTTAACATTTATCTGGATAAGGACTCAATGTCAATTTTTTCCCATATATGACCATTTTCTACCACTTCTAGATAGACAATAACTTTGGACTTGATGGAATAGAAATCATCGCTTGTACAAGCTCAGAAAAAAACATAGCGTGATCATTTAAATATATTTATCAATCATGTTTGTCTTTGCCCAAAGTATTTCTGTTCAATGCCTCTAAGCCATTCTTCATTATTTATACATCAGACTAAGTTACATGTCCACATTGTAGCAATACATTAAACGTTTCACAGAGCTTTCAAACAAACCATTTGTGTTTTTAATCAATAATGTCTTCAAACACACAAGTCTGACAATGTATAGGAACTGAGGGGGTACTGCTTAAAATAGTGAGGTGGAGTCCAGTTTTGCTAAAACTTCTTTAAACATAAAAAACATCCCCTAATGAAGTACATGTTACACTGTATATTGAAGCTTGAAAAGAGGCAATCACAGATCGCTTGAATTTAGCGCCCCCCTCCCCCTTCCTCGTGCACAATAAAACAGTGAGCAGTAAAAGGAAAGAGGATGAGTATTCTGACATGCTACCACCAAACACTGAGCTATGGCTGCAAGCCCAATAAAAACAGAAGTAAAGAAGTATCAATGAGATTGGCTAATTGGTATGACAAGATTTACATCAAATATCTAATGAAAAATATTAATAATGTTGATGTTCTTAAGAAGCGTTGAAGAGTCCTGAGCAGATGTAAAATAATTGAATATCTTTGAATTATGCAAATAAACAGTTTAAACATGGAAAGGAATGTGACCATCATATTTCTTATGACTGTTTTATGCTGAAAAGAAACCAAGCTATGAATCAGGAAAAACTTGCGAGCACATTTGAACAATTTCTGCAAATATTTGGGAAAAAGTATCGCCTTGCACATCATTTCCCTAAGTGAGCATTCCATACCACTTCAAGATAGACAATGACTTAGCAGTGAATGGTATAAAAACCATGTTATGTACAGGTAATCATTCTGTTATGTTTATGAAACAAGTTTGTCTTTAAATGCTCCTGAGCTACCCCATGTAATCATATATAATACAAACTTTCGGCCAAGATGCTGGGGCCTTTCTCAAGTGAATACAATCTTAAAAGTAAAAAAAACTTATACAATTAATAACATGATTTCAACCAATCAGAATATGTTATGAATAATGCTACTTTTTTGCACCACTGAGCAACAGTTCAGTATATTATTATGGATCAGACTTAGTTTATAGTTCCTGTAGGTATAACTTTTGATCTTTAATTGAATGTGGTTTAACGTAGACTTGAGGTTATTTCACTCATATGATGGCATCCCAGTCCAATGAGTTAAAAAAATCACCCATAATACCATTGGTAACAAAGACAAGACAATCACAAGCAACTAAAACAAAGACAAGACAATCATAAGCAACAAAAACAAAGACGAAATAACAGATCAGCTTCTTGTAACTGCTTTGTTCAGAGAATTCTAGGGCAACAGAAATCTCTCTCTCATCTACCAAAACATCTGAACTACCTGCCATTATTTTGGTAGAAATTCGCTTAAATCTGCAAAGTTTAATGCTGCACAACTGCATACTACATGTATACATGAACAATACTGTTAAGAAGGATATTCAACAGCATCCAATAAACTGTAAAGACTGATTTGTCTCAATTATACTCCACAACATTACTTAATTGATATTACTGATCAATTCCACCAGTTGGATAATTTTTTCCCTGTACCTAAGTTAGTATGGCTTTTTTTTCTACTTTGTCAAATTGAAAAAAAAAGATTTATATAGAGAATATTTAATTTCTTATAAAGTTCCCTTTATAAAACACATAAAAAAATCCATGCAAATATTGATAAGTAACTCTGGTTCACACTGTGTAACAAATCATCAATGCTTGTTAAGAACGAAATCTGTAATCTTCATAACAGATGTCCCTTAGAAATGTTCCATGCAAGAAAATTAGAGAAAGGTGGACAAAAACATCCACTCTCCATGAAAACAGCTAATCGTAAAGCAACATTGAGTGATAGGACATAATCAATGAAGAGTATTAATCCTTCATTGATCCTAAATCCAAAGAACTGTTATATAAAATTCTCCATAGTTTACACATTGCGACAAATCTGAAATGTTAAGCTGAGTAAGATTAGAGAATTTACTGATATTTACAGAACCTTCTTTTATCGAGGCTTGGGAATCTTGAAAACCATTCCGATAAGCTCCAATTCTGTTCAAGAGTCGCTAAGTAATGTTTTGTATTCTACAGAAGTAGAAGGTATGATCGCGGAGCATGATTGTTTCCACGATCACCTCATAGATTGCCAAGACTTAAGAAGAAATTCTAAGGACGCCATTTCCTTTTATTGATTCTAGTTGGCTTTAAACAGATGGAGGTTTAGCCCAATATGCGAAGCAGTATCAGGGGTATTCATTTAAATGTGTATTGACGGAGTGTTGACCTGGTCAAAACCTCGACAACCATGACCGTTTATGGTACATCAGTCAAAGAGAAGAAAAAACCCACCACTAATGCATGCCTTAACCAAGTACATCCCTAAAGGAAAATACATTTTCAAATGAATATTAATCTTTAATTTTTGAACATTTTTGACATAAAATAATCAGAAACATAAGGTAATGGATGAATATTACACTTTATCAGTATTTTTCTTTTTTTTCATTTTTTCACTTTCTTAGTTTGAACGGATTCTAGTTCAGAAAATTAGCACGTTGAAACCCGTCCCGGAATGAAAACCCACGATCCTCAGACTCAGACAAGAATTGCTAGCAGTAAATACTGACCACCTAGACCACTCAGCCGCCCGACTTGCAAAATTTTCTGAGCTATAAACTGTTCAAACTAAGAAAGTGTTATCCCAAAATAATGAAAATACGGTTAATATTCACTTTGTAAAAGACACAAAACTCATTCATTACACTTTATGACTGATGAGTGGACACTGTGATTAAGAATGGTCCACATTAATGATGTTCTTGAAGAGTAAAAAACACACTAACTGAATTATATAATGTGATATGTTTTAAAACTCCTCCAGTGTTAAGTAAAGACAGCAGGACTAGGCCTGGAACATAATACCCTCAGACATGAAGAGTGCCACAGTTAGTGAAGGTTCTGACTTGGGACTTGTTGTATTTTACACTAGTATTTATTATGTAAGAGCGATGTGTAATTTAAACAATGTGACGATCAGACACACTTATGAATTTTCTCACAATACCAAATCCAAAAGGAGTTGTATCAAAATTAAAATATGATCAACTCCAAATAACTTAATAGCTACATCTTATCTATCCACACTATGTCATAAATGATTATTTTCTATCCCGACATAATAAGGAAGACAGGAACCCAATTTGCTGATGTTAGAGGTATAAATAATAAATCACTATTAACTTCTTGAGAAAGCTTTTTCCTGCAGTGTTTGTGATACACTATTACAGTGTCCATAATAATATTGATTTTTCTGAGTGTTTTCTTTCCATTTTTTGGTTAATTTTTGATCCTCTGGGAGGCTAGAATGAAACCCCTGAATCTTCAGCTTGATGGTGGATACTAAAGAAAATGATTTCAAAGATGTGGAGATTATGATGTATCTTTCTCTGAGAATTTTGAAGGAGTCTTTGAAGTTTGGGAAGCCAAACTAAAGTGCCTATAGCGGTGTAATTTCCTGTTTTCCATAGAGGTTTTTTAAATACACATATAATGAGTAGCTGAGCGTGCTGTGAAAACTGTTATTTTGAACCCACTGTATAACTAATAGCTACACATATACTGTCACAATTATTATTTTCAGAGTTGGACAAACTGTTTTCCTTCTGCATTGACAGATTGTTGAAGAGTATAGGGGCGTCATCACTGAAATTACTACCATCATCTACAGTGTCCATGTTCGGTGGCATATTGATTTAGAGTTGACTGGCAATAATTGACGGTAATAAGCAGACTGGTCTAATAACTGTCTAGGAGTGGTCCCACATTCGACAGAAAATCTATGATAAATGTTGCCGACAAAGTTAGAATCAATATCACCCTTACCAGCAGCAAAACTTTAAACTCTTGTTGACATATAGTATAGCCCGTATCATGTATAAACTCAATTTCAATGGCACACTGGTCCAAGTGAAATGAAACTTTCCCTCTAATAATACCAGCTTGTAATTGAGATCATGCCCTACAGTAACATTTTGATTTTCATCCGTGAGCATACTGGACATTACATTACGCACTTCACGTAATGGTTTCTGCTACTTCTATAGACACGCAGAATTCAGCCAAACTTCTGGTCTTGACTGGAATTGCATATCCATCAAATATTTTCAATTTCTTTTTATGATATAACAAAATTGTGGGAATTACGCGCCCAGATTCTTGCATGATTTCTTTAGACAGACTAGGCCTATATTTTAAAATTCAACCAGAGACCTAATTATGGTAACAGTTTGAATGTTGCTTATCTAATTCTTGGGTGATTTCTTTTAGGTGGAATAGGTTTAAATTTTAAAATTGATAAAAACTTCACCAGGGACCTATTTTTGGTTTGAATGCTTGTTTTGTTTGTTTGTGTGATTAGAGTTTAACGTCCTGCTCAAGGATATTTCACTTATATGATGACAGATTATCCTCTTCACACTGTTCCTTACTTAAATACAGTTGAAAACCAGGATGAAATCTCCCCAAAACCACCCCTGAGATGGCTGAAGCCAAATCATGTGACACTCTTATATCTGATGGTTGACAGACTCAAACATGTGGTCGGTACATTGAAGTAGGAAAAGCGCTGTTTATTTGCAAATTCTGAACATAATATTCCTTCAGTAAAATTAGAAATATTGGATGTTAAATCCTTTGATAGAACGGATTTTACAATTTTCAAACAATCTTAATACGATAACTTAATTCTGTTCTTGAAATGAAAATCTCATCAGACCTTTAAAAAGTATAATCCAATAGTCGTGACATTGAACAAAGATTAGCCAAACCCTTTAAGCAACATCTCAAATTTCAATAAAAAAAAAGTTGACAAAAAGCCTTTGGGTCATAAAGGGAAACATATCATGGTTTAATTTCTCTAATGGGTTAAGGCGGCCATCTTGGCACCATGCCAGTCTTTAGCAGAAAATCCTGTCAAGAACGCATTGTGTATTGCACATCATACATCTAAAAAATACTGCTCACTACAGACCACCAACTAAACATATGATAGCTACTGAGGACATGAAACCCCTTATATCATTATATAACATGGCGATGTTCAACATTTCCATTAATGGAACCAATTTGTCAACTACAAAAGATATTTGTCAGTTTTTGAAACAGTAAAAAAAGGTATTATCAGGAGATCTGTCAAAAAGGTTCTTTCCATTCCTGACTGAGTTTTGTGACAAACAATCCATTAGACTGTTTCAGCTTGTGATGGTGACAAATTCATCGACTGCTAATTCAATTAAAGTTATACATGTACATAGTTTGTATCACGAATCATTTAAATAGCCTTGTCTGAAACTTATACTGCCAAATCACATAAGAAACCTATCTATCACTGTTTTCTAGTTATAACAGTCAAAGTAACATGTGGATAACTTTTTTGCCGTGTTACCTAAGTTATTGATGTTTAGGCTGTGCTCAAGGGTATTCGACTTGTATGACACATACAGCAGTATATTCCCACGGTAATCCTATACTGCAAACAAACAACTCTTATCTAGATCTAGAGCGCTTGGCTGTGTCAACTCTCATTATAGACATAATATTTATATATATTCCTTGACACCCTGGGAAGACCATGCGCCCCACGGTATTGTGAAATCCTATGTCTGGTGTGAAATTTAAAAAAAATATATATATTTTCTTTTAATTTCTTTTTTATTATCATTTTAAAAAAAACCAACTTCAATATTGAAGTCAAACTGAAAAAAGTTGAATTCATCGCATAAAAGTTAAACCTATATAGTACATGATGTTTAAGATTTTTTTCGAACCGTATTCGCCATATGTAGAATCTAGTGAGAACTTTTTAACCTGAAAATTAGTGGTCGCGAGAAATTTTACATTTTTTCCAAGGGTGTTCGTCATACAGACAACAGCTAAAGATACGTCTTTTTTGTAGGAAGAAACTATAATTCCTTACATCTCAGCTCTTTTCAATGACCAGTGTTCTTCACCTGATATTATTTTATAGTTTGATTGCATTACTCAGTAGTGCTAAATTGCTTCTGTTTATTTTAGTCCTCTTGTTATCACCAGTTTGGCCAATACACCATCTCAGTGATTCTAAGCTTTCTCTGATTACATGTCTGCTAGTATGATACAAGGCTGTCTTGATTGTTCTTCTTGAATTAGTGCCTTATTTGGTGCTTCTAGCACAATGGGATTTATGCTACTATCACCCCTGGAAAAAATGTTAAATTTCTCGTGACCATTTATTTTCAGGTTAAAAATTTCTCACCAGATTCTACATACAGCGATTATGGTTCGAAAAAAATCGTTAAAATCTAGTACTATAGGATTAGCTTTTATGCAATAAATTCAATTATTTTCGGTTTGACATCAATATTGAAGTGGGTTTTATACAAAATTATGATAAAAAAAAAAAAAACAAATACTCACCAGACGTAGGATTTCACGCGACCTATGGGCGCATGATTTTCCAGGCGTGGTTACTATAATGTACAGGTTGACAAACTTAACATGGGGTACATTTTTTAGATTTGATTTTAATAACATTGTATTACATACAAGACACAGACAATACATTGTGAAAATCACCTATGGCAATGTATGGAGAGAATTCTATCATACAATGTATAAACAATAATGAGCTAAGTATGTAATTCAGAGGGGATAGCAGATGAGGAATCAGTTATAATCTGACAGACAGATGACCTTTCTGGTTTGCAATAATCTTAACAAATCTTTCTGAGGGATTGTAGTATAATTCTATACCATACATGTATTCAGCTTGTTTGGGGTTCAATGTCGTATTCAAAGACATTTCCCTTATATCATGATGGATTGTCAGTGGCTTAGCCAGAAATCCAAAGTATGGTGTCCAAATGGACATTTTGCTTCAGTTATTAAGTACCTGGATGTCCAACTTTAACATTTTCCCTATCTCCTGCATGTTTCTTAAAACTGGGTGTCCAAATGAGCCAATTGATCAATTCAGGGTGTCCATTTGGACAGGTGGTCACTCCTCTGCATGGACACCCCTCTGCCTAAGCCCTTGCGGATTGTCCACATATCACTCTGCCTTGAATACAGTGGAAAACCAAGAGGGAATCAGTTAACCTTGCGTAACTCACTCACATAAATGTGACCCCAGCCTGTGAGCTGTACATCATAGGAGGATTAGCAGTCCTACTCGCTAACAACTCTCCCACAGCCCTTAATCACTTGGGTTATTTTATACAAAAAATAGTTAAGGTAAGTAATTGCTGAAAATTGTCAAATTGATTAACTATGTATACAATGAGAAGTTGAGACCTTTCTAAAATAAAGTACACCAATCTGCATGAGAAAGGCTTAAAGGTCAGAACTGCTGAAGGAATCAACTACTGCTTTTGTATCTTGTCACTGCTAAACGTCCAACTTGACTGAGTACAAAGGGAGAAAGTGGATAATGGTTTAAAAAAAGAGGCTACAATTTATTCACTGGGAAACCCACCCAACATTGACAACATATTTATCTTTTCAGGGCTAATCCAACAAAAGAAACTGTCAGTTGAATACACCCCCCTTGGCTGTGTCAGAGATCTCTCCATATAGTAGAATCCCTCTGGCTAAAGGAAATTTGCTTATAGGAGCAGCAATACCGTCTTTACTTAGCACTGGAGGAAGATTAACTTTCCGACATTATCAAAACACTTCACATTTTGCTGGTGTGCTGGTGTCATTTATTGTTGGAATAAATCCACTTCATATAAATGAAATTCCCGTAAATATGGCGTGAAACACCAATTAAGCTCTGAGAGCACCAGTGAAACAGGAAGTTTCCTCTAAACACATGCTCATGATAATTGACATGTTCAATATTTGTCTTAAATAATTTATTCAAGTAAGACAATAATTATCAGAAGTACAAAATAAAAGTTGTGGTAAATTACAATTAAATTAAAGTTTTGTTAGTTTATCATCAAGTGATGCAGTTTTTCGATGGATCTAAATAATACAGATTAATTTGTGTGTATATTTTTTTGAAATAGCTTTAATCTCAGGCTTGGGACATTCACATAGACAATATTAGGAGAGGAAGTTTGTTTGTGTGATCAGGGTTTAATGCCATACTTAAAGGACAAGACCACCCAAAAACCATGTTATCTTCATAAGTAAAGCATTTTCTGTTAAATTCATTACAAAAATTCTGATGTTCCTAACCCGATCATAACTCTAGTTATCATCAATTAAAGAGGAATGCCGAAACCACTTGAATCATCGAATCCTGTGTACTGCGGTCTTCACTGATCTATCATTGGATAGTTCAAAATTGGCTGACCAATCAGAGTGCAGGAAAACTTAGCAGCACAGGATTTGATGACTCAACTGGTCCTTGTGATCCTCTTTAATTGATGATAACCAGAGTTACGATCAGGTTATGAAAATGAAAATGAATGTATTGTATTGCACACAGTAAGTTTTACTTATTTATAGAATATGGTTTTTGGGTGGTCTTCTCCTTTAAGTTTAATAGCACTTCGCTCAATCGACGTCTGAACGTCTGGCTAATCATACTATATCACAGATCTGGAAATTCAAAAGGCTTGACCACACGTCACCACTTCACGTCAAACAGCTTTTACGAACATACACACTTAACATATTTTTCTCATGGCATTGCCTTTCAAATGCCCTCGTCACGTAGGCAAAACACAGAGTTTACTAAAGAAAACCCATCCTGTTTGAACTGGAGTAGTCTGACACTTTATATTCCAAGACATGTGTTATATTTTCTAGATAGGGACAAATTCCTTTCTCCTACTTAATTTGTTTTTACCTTTTTTTCTCTCGAATGTATGTCACACACTTTATATATACGATAAAAAGATCAGCTGATCAACAACGTATTTCATTAATCACAAATTTCTGATAGGCTTAATGGAGGGTACACAAATCTGGCTTGTTATTAGTATGTTAAGCCGTTTTTTGTATATAGAAAGGAAAAGTGGTTTAAATACTCGTTTCATTAGATCGATGGGAGGCGCCAAGTTTGACAAAACAATACACCTTTTCTGTGAAACATCAATAGGTTACACGCCAATCATAAAAACTAAAAGTTGCAGAAATCCTCCAAAAAAAGAAAATTGTTTTGTTCAAATACATTATTACGATCTTCTCTGGAAGAGTTCGTGAAAGTTATTCAAATCTGGTTATTTAACCCAAAGTTTATATGGAGAGTATTGTATAATGGTAAAGAAAATCAAAGTTATATTCAAAGGGAGATAATTGAGTCATTTTAGTTTTGCACACTTTCAAAACATGGAGGCCGCCAGTTACTGATGTTGCATGAAGTTTTGGGAGAGATTTGTCCATTTTCTTGACGCTTGATAATATTCAAAATGAAATATTAACTGCATAAGAGTGATTTCCCCCCCTATTTTTGTCTCCCAGAGAATTCCTTTTTCATCTCTTTTAATGGGCGACTCTCCGGGAGAACACAGGTCGATATTTTAACGAACTCTGCAGTGTGCGCACTAAACGATGACATTCAACACACAATCTAAGTGTAATGTACAACTGATGGTAAAATTATATAGTAACTTGATTGACTTTTTAATTATAGTTCTTAGTCGTACCAACAACTCAATTAGACCCCCCCCCCCCCCCAAAAAAAAAACAAACAAAAAAAAACAAACCATATATGTGATTTATAAAAAAGATTGAATCTGGCTGGATGGGCTTGAAGGCTTTTTGTGGTTATTAACATCGGTTTTCACGCTCTTGCATTCAAATATACCTTTACTGGTTAAAAAGCGCATAGATTATCGTAGTAAGGTATGTTTCAAACGAAAAACAAAAATAATGATATTAGAGAAAAGTTTAGATTTGAAGGAGAAGACGAGTGATTTTATAGTGAGTTTTTTCGTTTTTCAATACAATTTTAGTAAGATAACAGCCCTCAGATCAAAGAACTAATCAAAAATTGAACCAGTGGTAAAAATATTACAAACCGGAAGTGACGCACGTGGTGCAATTGACCGACACAATATCGTATGCTATTGCAGTGTTAAACGTATGAATATCTCATTTCTGACAGGAGTTATGCCTGCCTACGTAGTAAGCTACCTGGAGGAGAAAAAGATGAATTGGTTATTGCGAAAAGAATCCGATCCGTTTCCCTGTTTCCTGAGACATTCTGTTTTTTTAAGGCAGTGGCTGGTAAAAATCAGAAACGAATCTTTGCCAGTAAATGCATCATTTGACACGTTAAAGAACTTGAGAGTGTGGGTAAAACATTTTGTGCCATCCGAATATGAAAGAACCTTTAGCACGAACTGACCGATTTAAACAAAAAATAAGTTAAAAAAAACATGCTTTATACCGTGTGTATTTCCATTTGGCACAGAACAAAAGATTCAGATAGACAGGACTGCTTTCGCGGAGCGCGAGGGGCGTCGACTTAAGACAAAAAGGAGGCAGGGCGGTTTTGCCCCTGGTTCAACTATTCAACAGCAGGAAAAATACGTTGACCTTTACACTGGACCCCATCTTCTCTAGCCAAGGGTTTTATATCCGAGCTACTCTGCATTACAACCCTTGGCAGATAAGTCATGTACAACAAGAGTTTCAGCTACGCCATCTGGCGGATAAAATTATCAAGGTTATAGTTAACTCAACCTGTTTACGAGTAGATATGTTGAATGTCGTACACCAGTTTTGACAGTTTGTTTAATTGTGTATAGCAGTGTTGGGAAATATATACTGTGGTTTGGTGTGATTTGATCCATATAATACCCCATATAAGTTCGAAAAATCTGATTGGATGCGTAGACGTTCCCACGCATTCAATCAATCGCCTGAAAGCCGAGTCCCACTATACATGAATTATCCGCCAAGGGTTGTAATGCAGAGTAGCTCGGAAATAAAACCCTTGGCTAGAGAAGATGACTGAACCCCAGCCCAGTATCAGTAAAGGTTACTGAACTGAGTGCTGATATGGAAAGTGTTAGTTCCCCATTCATGCTAACATCTGTTAAATTAAGTTGCCCGTTCCATTTTGACGTCATTTTTGTACTGATTTGTTCGTTTTCAGGTCATAAGATCTGACATTTCAGGTCATTACACCATGCCATAGCTTGTCTTCCGTGAATTGGGCCTGCATATTGACAATATAATACAAGTCTATAAGGACATGTATTCACATCTAGGCCCACACACTAGCTTTTAGTTCTTCCTTATAATAATTTGGTACACCCTGTATGGTAATAATTCTGTCTGATAGAAAAAAATCAGAAAAGACATTGACTCGGATATGATAGGTATATCGTAGCATATAGTATATGGAATAGTGTTGTTATTGTGCATCACTTGCACCGCGTACGTCACTTCCGATTTGTAAAATTGTAATTATTGGCTTAATATGAATTAATTTCTTAATCTGAGGGCTGTTATGTTACTAGATTGTTACTATTTTACCTTCTGGCACACCGCATATTATGTGTGCGGGATGGAGTAATTCAGTTGATCGGTAATTTGGAAATGTGTCAGTGATAGGCTCAAAAAGAACTTTAATCTTAATGATTACATTAGTTTAACAAAGTGAAATTTGTTTTACATCACAGCTGAATTAGTAAAATAACGGTTGACTATAACGTTATTTCAATAGAATTCCTGTTGTCATGGTGTTCTCAGAGCTTACAGGTAACACGAAACTGATCTGTGTCCAGTGTTATTGCATTTCGTCTTGTGATTAACCTGTATTGACCTTGTCTGTTAACAGCGTTAGGCTGGTATACAGCAACATAATAGTGAAATGACTTTCAATTCGGCGTTAACCACAATCAAACACATCGTTTAAAAGTGCATTAGCTTTAAAACATTGTTGTACGACTTGAAGTCCCAATCCGCCAGTTAACTTGTGACGTCACGCATTTTTTTTTTGTGATCGCCGTACTTATTTCACTCACATGACGACATGTCAACTCATTGGCCGAAGGAAACCACCCTCGAAGCTACTTGCGAACAAAGACCAGACAGGACAATCACAAGACGTTATACACATACAACACATACAGATCGGCTTCATGTTGGCCTTTAGCTCCGAGAAAAACATGGCAAAATGGAAGTTCTCTCACTACCGCCAGCTGCTACAAATTTAAAACTTGCTTACGTTGTCAACAACCCAATAACGATACGATAATAGAGAGGGGGACGTTTATGGAAAGAGAGAAACGATAATACTTACCGACTGTAACCATCTATCGACATAACAAAAGGCGTCACTATCATCAGATCTGGGTAGGAAGATGCGATCAACCGGTTATGGGAAAACCAGTCAGTCTTCGAACTTCCACGTCCGTCAAATGTGAGCTTTACAACCTCCATACCACCAGTAAATAATGTAAAATGTACCTAGGTGACAAACAATAAAAAATGGTTTTTATGGATAGTGCAACCTTATTGCTTATCACCCACTCGAATGTTGTTTCTGTCGGTCTGGGCAACGTTTGACCTTCCTAAAGTTATTTATAGAGGGGAATCCGTGGCGGAGTGGTCTAGAGTGTACGCTCTAGAGAGTGTATGCTTCTGGCCCATATATCCACCTAACCTCTGGGGTCGCGGGTTCGATTCCGCGGACCGTATGTGGGATGGGATGCCAGTAATCAGCGGAAGGTCATGGGTTTTCTTGGTAAATTTACTACCCAGTTTTCCTGCCACAATAATGCTGGCCAATGATCTGTTATTGGGATTTAATCCTGTTGATCTAAGTAAATAAATAAACCACTAAATAAACCAATAAATAAACAAACATATAAATAATTAAATAAATATGTCGAGAGTTGCTCAGAATATTATAACTTTGTCGGTCTGCGGTCGGTTCTATTTTTTTCATTGAGCCAGTTTGATGGTAAATTTCATTAAGCCAAATGTTTGCGAATACAGTACTATACATCATTAGGCCTACTAGTAAAACATATAGTTGAGGATTGGCAATCCACCAATCTATCTAACTGATCGCTGCTATGCTGATAAGGAAAGTTGAATGAGTATGCTTGCAGTCAGTAAATTTAAGTAGTGCAGGCAGCAGTAGGCCCTATAGTATTGTAGTTGCCCATGTGTGTTTCTAATGATTGCTACTGGAAACAATTACATCGAGAGCTAGCCAATGTATAGAAATCCAATCAATTATTTATTAGTTAATAGTATGATAGACGCTTTTGTACAATTCACCATTGGATTGTTTTGTTTTTGTTTGTTTTACTGGGGTTTAACGCCGTGATTAAGGTTATTTCACTCACACGACGGTGTACCAGCACAATAGGCGAAGAAAAACACTCCCGAATCCACTGGCAACAAACAAAAACCATATCGAATATCGACGGCATTGGCATTTTGAGTCAACACTATTTGTTTCATTTGACGCAGGCTGCATAAAGGACGTGACGATCTAGTCTATTGGATTTAAGAATTGTCTGATGAATCGTCTCAAATAAATTAAACGGTATGCCTTACGGCGTTTGTGTTAAAACCTCGAAGGAACAGCCTGGACACGGGCTTTGCATTAATGTTTAATTTTAATTTGCAAATTGCCAGCGATAACATTTATGGGGCAGAAATAATGGTAATATAAGTGGAACACAACATTAATCAGTCGATTGAAACCCAGTCTAGACCTTAGGTGTTCATCAAAGATCGAGGACAATTACCTCAATACTGTAGACGCGGAGTACTTATAGATGCTCCACACAGCTGGGTAATGGACTTATGTTATAACACTCTTTATCACTATTTGTAATATTGTTGAGCATTTTCGTGATTGGCACAGGAAAGGCACAGGTCAACTTTCATCTCTCGCTGTCGTCCTCTGGCTCAGAACAGACGCTTGCATATGATAGTCATACTTATAGTTGTGGAAGAACATTGCTTTACCAACAAAATATATTTAACCCTTGACCTTAAGTTCATATTTCTGTTGAAAGTCCCCCTTCGTTATATAACCAAAATGTTATTGAGAACGACCATTGTCTCAAATTCTCAATAAACATTTCCGTGACGTACCTCCTGCCGTATCCCAAATATTTTCTTTGACTGCTACAACCATGTAGGCCTAGTCACTTGAACAACTGCTTGCAAAATCGGGGAAATAACGACACAAATTTGGTTAGTGGGCAAGGTGACATAACACATTACCGATTTTGGTTTAAAAGCATGCTTACAAATTTATGTTTATTCTTTACTAGTCTCTGGTGACATTTGGATCAATTCGAGTAGAGCAACTGAATCACTACCACAGTTGTTTTAAAATTTCAGAAAAGAAAATTGAATTAATAAAACACGAAAAATTGAGTCAGCCAAGTCGTCGCTGGAATTGTTGCTTTCCAAACAACTTCTCTCAGATCAACAGTCCTCGGAGTAAGTGACAAAGAACTTATTGTTGTGATAGCAACAGCCGTCAGAACAATTAGCTTTGTGGCAGTTGTCGTTGAAGCGAGCAAGGGTAGAAATTTATACACATTTGCAAGACATGAGATTGTTCTGTAGTAAAATCTAATTAATCAGCTGAACAGCTTGGCGTAATAAAGCAGCAAAGAAACTCCGAAAACACGCAGTTCAGCTTCAATTTTAATCACGTCGCCTTTTGAAGGTCATGGCCTGCTAAAGTAACAATATCGAGAACATCGCAGTTCGGCTTCTTGGCGTTTCTTTAATGCTTCCCAAGTTAGTATTGAAATACACCACAAATGTGCCAAATAGTCTGGCAAATACTATCAAAATTTAAACTCCAGAATCGTCTTTATTACCTCTTCAATGCTCATTTGACCCCAGTGTTTCATCGATGGATGTTTGTACGTGTAATTTATCTTCTTACTTAGATCGACCACACTTTCCGTGGTCGGAGAAATGTACGAGTCCACAATGAAAGGTTGGTAGACCTCTGCTCCTCGGCCACTTGATGCCCGATATACCATTGGATTGGCGACAACAGCTGTAATTAAACGCACGTAAAGTTCTCTAATGACTGCAAAGGACGTGTTACACTTTAAATATTATACTCATTCGTTTGCTTATAGTAAAACAGAATGTTCAAACATAACATGCCAAAAATAGTCATACACCCGGCGGAATGTCAAAATGATGACTATAACATAAGTGAAACATAGAGATCTTGATCACATCAAATGAGAATCTGAAAAACTCTAAGAGACAAAACAAACAGAACTAAACAGGAGGAAATTGCGTGAAGCGATTGAAATCAAAAGGCTTAAGGTCTTGCTGGACCCCTTGGTCGATTTTCAGAACACCTGCTGTATTTAGTCTATTATACAGAA